>PVJD01005227.1:0-119232 GCA_004026545.1 Mormoops blainvillei
GGGGACTTGGCAGTCTATAAGCCAGGAAGGGAGCCCTCACCAGAGACAGAATTGGCGGATGTACTGATCTTGGACTTCCATTCTCCAGAACTGTGAGACAATACATTTTTGTTACTTAAGCTACCCAGTTTGCGGTGCTTTGTTACAGCAGCCCCAGAATAATGAATACAAGGCAAAACTGAAAGGTTATGACAGTTCAGACAAGCTTGGGCACTCTCTGTGAGCTGGGCATCTATTTTAGCGTTTGTCCACAGGAAAGCCAGAAACTGAGTCAGGCATTGGAGTTATTCCCAAGGGCAGGACCTATGCCTGTCCTAGCCTAGTCTTTGGCTATTAATTTTCTTATAACATCTCCCCTGCCTCCTTATCAGATACGGAACTTTTACCTTATCACTTATTCTTTTTTTCTCTTTACTCCTTTAGTGGTTTGTCTATAGACGTAACACTACTTAGCAAATTGTAGCAAACTGCTATAAGGTGCCCTTTACTTTTTTTACGAGAGCAAATAAATTCAATGTTCAAAAGTCTCTTTTTCTTGACTCTCAAGGAGAGATAATCACAAATTAAGCTTTTAAAGAAAACTTCTATGCACAGAAAAAATGAAGTTTTTAATAAAAACACAAGTGTGTTAAAATTTAATACAAATAAATGGATAAATACATAAATATAAGTAAATAAACAACCTTGGATCCTGAGCCAGAGTGTGTCTTGGAATTGGGACCAGAATTGTCTGAATTTGAAGACAGGTTTTGCTACTAGTTGTTAAGTGAATGTGGAAAAGTCAATTTCCCCTCCTTAGATCCCATTTCCTCACCTTCAGGATGAAAAGATGGGACCCAGTTCCCTCTAAATCACCTAGGCCTTTATAATTCCCACATTTCTGTGATTCATCCTCACCTGTGTCAGGCCCTGCTCCTGGCTGGCAGGACTGGGGGCCATAAAAATGACGCAGCCATGGTGCGAACCCAGGTGGGTATGAAGGGCCCTGGCTCTCCTGCCGAGGTCGAGTGCCAGGCCCAGCGGACCAAAATGCCCCTGCCAGCTCTGACTTTGTGGAGATTTTTCAAACGCTGAACAGTTATACCCATAGATTTTCCTCATTATTATTTTCAGCCTTACTGCATGCATCGTTTCATTTTGTTTTAAAATTTTTTTGAGAACTTTCTCCATTACTGGAAACTTTGACAGTATTGGCAGTCAGAGTAATTCCCGTGCCGCCCCTACCCACACACACACACTAGGATTTAATGTGGAGTTAGCCCCTTTCCAGATCATTTACATATTGCAGAGGTGTAAGCTGTTTTTCTCATTCCAGAATCAGTTTTTTTCCTCTTAGACATAATTACCCAAAGAACTGGTTGGAGATAGAATTTTCTTTCTTCTAAGGTTTTGTCGTTGTTGTTGCTGTTGTTGTTGTTGCATCATCATTGAAATAAATTGTGAGTCTATGGCCATACCGCCCTGAACGCGCCTGATCTCATCTGAAATAAATTGTGAAATACAAATTCTATGTTCAGCGTAACCTTATCAAAAGCACAGTCTCGAATTACGGTAAGATGTGTCAGAGCTGGAATTCAGAGTAGGGAGGAGATCAACCCAGTTCATGGCATTGAGCTGGTGGTGCAGCTGGGTTTGGACCTTAACCCTTTTGTATTTCAAGGCAGCAGCGGGAAGGCATTGGAGAGGAAACTGTGAGCAGTGGTGCAGATGAGAAGGGCACTGGCCATATTCAGAAACATTACTAACTCCCGTTTGGGCCATGTGAAAAAGGATTACAAAGTAACTCCTTAATGGGAATGAAGTTTACTTTTGGGGTGATATAAATGTTTTGGAACTAGATAGAAGTGCTGTTTGCACAACAGTGCAAATGCATTAAATGCCACGGAATTGTTCACTTTAAAACAGTTAATTTTATGTTATATGAATTTCACCTCAAAAAAAATTTTTAAAGGACTTTAAATGTCAGGTCCTATTTGAGTTTCTGCTTAATCTGACAAGCAATGCAGTGTCTTTGAAATCTATGGAAGTGGAAAAGTTGCATAATCAAAAACAAAGAACATTGGTAACATTTTGGCTGATAAATTTAATGGGGATATATATGAAGTGGGGAAACTGGCTACATGGTTATTGGAGTAGTTTACCCAGTAATTAAAAACTCAGGAGTAATATTTTTTTTAAAAATGCTTTCAAGGAAATTTCTAAGCATATACAAAATTAGAGGAAATAATTTAAAGAATTGCATGGCTGTGTCGCCCAGCTTCAATAATTTTCAGCGTTTTGCTGATCTGATTTCATCTGCCTGCTCCCGGTCACTCACCTCCGCACATTTGTTTCATCCTGTTTCCTGGAGCATTTTAAGGCAAACTCTAGACATCACATCATTTCACGAGAAACAAACAAACTTCCGAATACATCTTCAACTTATAAGGACATTTTTCTTTCTCCTTCTTTCTGCCACACAATTAGCAACCCTAACAGTTAAGGGCAAATTCTTAACACCATCTGATATTTTCTTGATCTTGTCAAAGATAAATATTTGGGTTGTTCTAATGAAATCTAAACAATGACCGAATATTGCATTTATCAGTAGTTATTACGTTCCTTAAATGTCATTTTTTCCTGCCATAGCACCCTGATACTTTTTAAAAAATTTTTTTTACATCACTGATCTGTAGCAGAAAATGTGTTACCTATGTTGCAAAATACTCCACATTCTGAATTTGGCCACTTACTGCCCAGTGTTCTTATCTTGGGCCAGTGGAAATCACTTCAGGTTAGGTCCTGTTTCCTGTTGACGTGAAAACGGTATTGAGATAATCATCAAAGAGCTGGAGTGCTCACTGATATCACTTGTCATTGTTTTTAGGAAATTTCAGAGAATAGAGCTAAATATGCATATATTTACAAGAAAAAAATTATGAGCTTGTCATGATAGTTACAATCAAATTTAAGATAACATCATCTTTATTTGGCTGAATTTTGTATTTATATCTCATGCTGAAAATAGTAGTTTTAAATTAATGAAATTATTTATTTGTAAAAGTTTTAAAATAAGAGTATAATATTGTTACTCACACCAGGCTACTAAAAGCAGCTTGCATTTTCTTTGCCAAGAAATCTTTAAAACCGTTTTTTCCAACATCACTCAAATCAATGGTGTGCCAATTCTTTTGGCTTTATTAGTGAACACCTGTCAAAACTGTCTCATTTCCATTTCTACTGCTATTGCCCTAATTCAGTTCATCAATTCTTCTAAACTAGGTTATTTCATTGCCCCATAATTTGTTTCTCTCCTTCCCAACTTCTCTTCCAAGATCTTCTGTTACATTTCTGTTGAACGTATATTTTGAAAACACAGATTTGATTAAATTGAACAATCTAAACTTCAAAAGCTTCTCATCCGCTTAATGAAATCCAGGCCCCTTGCCCTGAGGATTAAGGCCCACCTCCATAAGATAAGGCAATATTTTTCAAATAGCAATTCTCATGGCTTCTAGATCTCAGGCACCCTCTGTGGAGTTCTGCCCATGTGACTGCAGCACCCTCTGCTACAGAATGTACTATACATGGGAGAGATAAATAACATGTCTGAGAGCACAAGGCCTTTAGAAAACAACGGAAACTTTTTCATTAGATGCCTTTCTCTTTTTAAAAGTCTTTTGTTTTTTAAAGATTTTATGTATTTATTTTTAAAGAGAGGGGAAGGGAGGGAGAAAGGGAGAGAAACCTCAAAATGCGGTTGCCTCTCATGTGCCCCCTATTGGGGACCTGGCTTGCAATCCCGGCACGTGCCCTGACTGGGAATCGAGCTGGGGACCCTTTGCTTCGCAATCCAGAGCTCAATCCTCTGAGGCACACCAGCCAAGGCTCTTTTTAAAAATCTTTCTTTGGCTGCTCTTCCACCATTTTTCCCCCCTCTTTTGACCCGTTTTCCAAACAGTTTCTCATTTGACTCCTCTGGATCTTTTTCTTGAATTTTTTTTTCCTGGAAACTTTATATTTTTATCTCTTCCCTCATGCAGGATAATTAGTTCTCTCCCAGCTCTCACCTTGAAACTCCTACCTGCAAAATTATCTTTATATGTAGTAAAACAATGGTATCTCCTAATAATAGGACTTACTTTCCTTGCAGTTTAGAGACCGTATTTTATAACTTAAATAACACCACCTTTCTTCTCAACCATCCTTCAGTGGCTTATCTATGTTTCATATAACCAGTTGCTCAGATATCTGAATTTCCTCTTTTTTTTTTAACAAACTTTTTCCCAAACTGCTTTCCTCTTGTTATATTCCAAAAATGCTCTCCGTTCTAATGAGACAGAACTCATTTACTTCTTTCTTTGTGTGTGTGTTTTGTGCCATTGAGTTGGCTCGGATACCTGGCAACCCTATGAGTGAGTGATGTCCACAGTGCCCTGACCTCAGCAGCCCTGCTCAGTTCCTGTAGACTCATGATTATGGCTTCTTTTATGGAGTCAGTCCATCTCATATTTGGTTTTCCTCTTTTCCTGCTGCCTTCTATTTTCCCAGAATTTTATCATCTTTTCCAAAGAACCCTGCCTTCTCATGATGTGTCCAAAGTAGGATAGCTTCTCAACTTTGTCGTTTTTGCCTTCAAAGATGCTTCAGGCTTAATTTGCTCTAGGGCTCACTTGTTGATCTTTCTAGGGGTCCAGGGTATCTATAGAGCTTTTCTCTGACACCATGTTTCAAATGAATCAGTTTTTTTTTTCAATCAGACTGTCCAACTTTTGCATCTGTACATAGTCATTGGGAATACAAGGGTGTGGATGATCTCTGCCTTGGTCTCGAACGACACATCTTTGCTCTTGACAACCTTTCCTAGTTAGTTCTTCAGTTGTTGCCCTTCTGAGCCTTAGCCTTCTCTTGATTTCTTGGCCGCTGTCTCCATCTGAATTGATCACCGAACCAAATTTATTTTTACATCTATGAGATTAAACCATCTGTAACTGGATTTCATTTTCCATTCTCTTCTAGCGACTGAAATCCCAATCAATCATCATTCAAAATTCTGTGTATACACCATCTCCTTGGAATTTTTTTCCTGTTTTAACTCTAATCTGGCATGCTTTTCTTAAATTCCAAGAGAGTTCATGGATGTCATAGTCAGGTCATTTATGTCATCATGCCTGGTATTGTATTGCCTATGCCCACATATGTCTGCTTTATTAGGGTATGTTTTGCCTGAGAGAACACCTTATTTTGTTCACATCAAAGTTACTCAGTGATGTAATACCTTCTATGTTGAAACAAATAATGCAGCTTACTATTACCTAGATTTAAATAACCAAATAGCATCTGTATTCTCATGATGTCTTCTGATATTCAATAACGGTTCATAGAAAAGGATAATATTAAAGACAAGGCATTGTAATTCACTGAGAATCCAGTGAATTTTAGGGATTCTCTCCTTAGAAAACAGCATGCCCCCCGTTTTACTATCATTTGCCCGGTCACATTGTTTCCTTTGGTGCCTCAGTGGAGAACTACTGTCCTCCTTGTTATTTCTAATTCCTTGCCTGGGCTGTTTAACTCTTCCCCATGTTCTGTCTACTGAATCGTTCTTTAGTTTGAAGGTAATGTGGCAACTGACAGTTCCTGAAAATAATTCTATTACAAAAGAAGAGTTTATGATTGGTAAAATATGTTTCACCCAACAAATTACAGATACACATTATGGAGCTGAATTTTACTGAACACTCACTAAATTGTGTGTGTGTGCGTGCGAGCGTGTGTGTGTGTGTGTGTTGGGGGAGGTGCATTGCTAGGTGTTATCATTCATGTCAGGTACTCAGAGACAAATAAAAGAAAACAGAATCAGTTGGTACCCGAGAAAGCATGGACTGCTTACAGATGTGCAAAAAAAATCATGCATAAAATAAATTGTTAATAAATGTAATTATTCCACTGCCTTCCCTTGTAAGTCCTTTCCTTAGGGAACTATGAAAAAGCCAGATGCTGATCTGGGAAATGTCCCAGAATTATTCTTTTGAAAAATATTAACACTGCAATACAAAAGGTCTTGCCTGGAATTACACTGAAACTCAGCTTCTCGTGACTATAAATGTTTAGAAGTCGCAACATGTTGCAGCGAAGCTTGCTTTTGAGGATGAGCACTTTACGGTGAATTAGAAACAATGTGAGTTTTGGAGTTCCCTTTGAATGAAAATGCTCATTTTCAATGGCACAGGTAGATCCCTCCCTGCGATTGGTGGTATAAGTGCCTCTGAGACCGCCTCCTTACCAGTTAAACAATAACAGGGAAGCTAATTGCATCATCTTGGAGTGGCTTGGCTGCCTGGCCACACTGTTTCTTCTGGGGCATCTGGTGTGGCTTTAATGAATTGCCGTCACTGCTGCATGCCTCAGATCCCGTGCAAACTGTAAACACTGTCTTCTCCATTGGCTGCTAGCGGAATTTGTGATTTTGATTTGAATCGAAAGGTGGGAAGAGGAAGATGTCATTTCTCCTTTCTTGCTGAAAGTGGGAGAATCTCTGTGAGCATAGTGTTGTGGTGGCGAACGTGGAGCAGGGTGACTACAAAACATGCCTGCCATTTTATGGAAGCTCAGAACCCAGTATTCATTTGGTTGTTTGTTTTTTAATGGTTATTATAGTCTCTAGTTTAGTATCCTGACATAGTAAGAACATATGTATACTTTTGTGGATTAGAATATTTTGAATTTTGAATTTTGAAAGAAGATCATGAGCTTACAAAATAGAATAAAATGGCAACATGAAATGTCAGCATCAGGGGAGCTTTTAGAGTGGAACTTTTAATGTAACGGGACATTAAGACTCCTGGTGACAGTGGCCCTACACACTCTGGAACCAGACCTGTGCTGTACAGTCAAGAAATTTATCGTGTGTTTTAACTTTATTCTACAGGATCAAAATATAAAGAGTAAGCATGATGATATGCCTCTAATATGGGGCATGATGCTACATCTAATTCTTTTTTCCATTTTGCAAAAGAAACATATTATAAATGGCAAGGACCTTTTATAACAATGAAAAAACTAGAGAAATGTTCATAGAAAATGACCATCTGGTTCTTATTAAGAACTACCTACCCACTAAATATCTTTGGTTCTGTATGTTATAATTTGTTTGTGGGACACGAGAGTTAATTAAATATGTTTTAAAATAAATGTATTGTTTGGCTGATAGAGAAAATTAAATGTTCAAACGTAATGAGTGATTTGAACACAGAGGCTATTTTTACCATGTGGTAATTTAAGCTATATCTGAGTCCAGAACTACTCTTAAAAGCGTGGTGAGTATTTTTAGTGAAGAAAGCCAATTCTGCTTAGTTAAGTAGCCCATAAGAATGGAAAATAATTGTGCATACCCAAAAATGCTCAAGCTTAGAAGGACGAGTTTTTTGTTTGTTTGTTTGTTTGTTTTAAACTACTGTATAACCACTCATATTTAGCAAGTAAGAATAAATTTAACTTGAGGTGAACAAGTACGAGATGCCTCGGTGACCATGCGCGATATAGTTGGCAGCTAAACAGGAACTGAAGAACGAGATAAGAAAATTATGCTTTATCTGAGTTATTGGTCCAAATCTTTGTAATTGGCCCCAATTGGAAATACTTGTGTACTGCGAGGTACTGAGCTAAGGTTCCTTGAGCCTGCCCTTTGTATGTTTCTGTAGAATTTGCCATTGTGGACCGTGCCAGAGAGTATTGTATTCAGCTTGAAACCAGCCCATGGTTGAAGAGAGTGCCTGTCTTAGATTTCTTTGTATTCTCAACACCGAGTGCACTTACTGGTGTTTACGAGACAAACAGTGGAGGTTAGAAGGTCCAAATTCCTTCAAGCACTAAGGTCTGCATTTCTAATGAAAAACTGATTTTGAACAACTCATAAATACTTCAATTAATTACATGATTTGCAAAATTCTTTCTTGAGATAAATCATTCTGAGAAAATTTATGGGTCTCTAATGTGAATGACTTGAAGTATCTTAACCATCTTATAAGATAAGAGGGAAAGTTAATGTCTTTCCAAGGACTGCACAGGGAAGAATGAGACTATCACCCCAACAGGAGGGCCAGTGCTGGAAGAATTGCTAAAGACAACATCGACCATTAGGCCAGTTTATGCAGATTTTGAGGTTTTGATGTTGCATCTAGGAAATAGTTAATAGTAATTGGATTTACAGCACTGGATATTGGGAGGAAGAGACATTTAGAAATGTAAATTTAAAAATTATTTATGTACATGTGTTATTTAAGGGCTGGAAAGACTGGAGTTATCCAGTGGAAACAAATGTAAAGAATGTGGATAAAAGTATAAAACAAACAGGATGTCCTTGGAAAAGGTTGCTGATGAGAAATACTGCGAGGATTAAATAAAGGGAAAGGAGGAGGTTGAAAATGTTGCAGTCTATACCATGGAGGCAGGAAGGTGTTCACGAGCGAGAACTAATGATGATGGTGCTAGTGATGATGATGATGATGAAGGTGATGACGACTGTAGAAGGGTTACTAGTATTTGGCAGAAACTGCCCTGGCACGTCACTTGCATTAACTCATTTCATCCTCATAGCAACTTACAAAGCCAGCAGTGCTCTCATCAACATGTTGTAGATGAGGGAACTATGGCGTGCCCAAAGTTGCACAGCTAATTACTGGAGGATGCAGGATACAAATTTAAGCAGCAGATTCTAAAACCTAGACAAAAAGAATGTAGGACAAACCTGCAGAGAAAAAGTGGCTCTTTCCAAAGTACTGGAAGTCCCCAGATGCCTCCAGTAGGACCTGTCATGCCATCTCCTCTTAAGTTCCTAACTGCAGCCACATCACACATTGCTGGACTGACCCACCCCAGGGAAGGGGAGGGGACAAGAATAGTGACCTCTCTCAGCACTCACTGGTTAGGGTGCACGGTGACTTAGGGAATAAGTCTCCCACCCAGAAGCCATGTGGTGTTCTGTCCTGGTACCAGCGTGTTATATATTCAGAACTTGGGAAATAACTGTAGTTTTCTACCCAGAAATATTAACTGCACTTCTGAAAAAATGATCATTTGGTTTCTTCCTTAGTCTGAGCACTGAAAATGTACTTAAAAACCATTTATTTAGTAAAAGGAAAATGAGAAGAATGGAAAAGAGAGAGCTAGATCCCATCCTCCTTTGGCCACAAGAGAACAGACGAGATACACAGAAAAAAATATAGCAACAGTGAGTCTTCCAGGTACATGTGTGGATGAACACCAAAGAGAGCTGCATGTCAGGCTAAGTGTCACCTAAGGAAGCCCTCATAATAGAGTGTTCAAGGACAGAGGCTGTTCGGTACTTACTCTGAAGTCGAAGCTTAATGTCTAGGTTGTTTACTTCTGGGGGTTAAGAGCCACATCTGAATCACCTTTATATCCATAGCATTTACCATCCTAGCACAGTTCTTTAAAAAAACAGTTTACAAAAACAAAACAAACAGCTTTTAAAACAGAAGTTTTCCAGCCGGGTGCCCTGTGCAACAGGAATTCTTCAGAGCCCCCTCAATGCATTTGAGCGGAGAGAGAGAAGGTTGCCCCACAGGCCTACTTAGCCCCCAGCTTCAACCCCAGAAGTCCTACTTTTCTCTGTTTATCAGTGTACACTTACATGACTAAAAATACTGATTATTGTCTTAGTCAGTTTGAGCTGCTATAAGAGAATACCATACACTGGGTCGCTTATGAAGAATAGAAATTTACTTCTTATAGTTCTGGAGGCTGGAAGTCCAAGATGAGGGTTCCTGCATGGTCAGGTTCCAGAGAAAGCCCTCTTTGGGGCTGCAAACAGTGGGCTTCTCATTGCATCTTCATATAAAGAAGAGGGCAAGGGAGCTCTTTGGGGTCCCTTTTACCAGAGTACTTCACGCAGGCTTTATCTTCATGACCTAATTACCCCCTAAAGGCCACACCTCCTAACATCATCACACTGGGGTTTAGAAATTCAACATTATGAATTTGGGGAGCATAAACATTCAGTCCACTGTAATCATGATGATGACAATAATGATGACAAATAAAATTCAATATCTTAAAGCATCATACATCTTTGGAGACATTTCTACTAATTTCCATTACCTTGTAGAAGTTGGTGACAGAAATATTTACTTATCGGCTCGTTCAATCAGGTCATCTCAATGTTGATGGCAAAGATGAGTTTAGACACTTGGAACTCTAGAAATACCTGAAGGTGACATTTTTACTTGGGACACTCAACAGACAACTGAAGAAATCACTGAGAAAAAAAATAAATAAAATGTTTCATAGGGTGAACCTCAGAATGCACTTGTAGTTATCTTAAGTCTATTAGAAATAAAAACCAGGCAAAACTGTAAAACAGGGGAGGGCGTGGTCTGGTTTTAGAGTTAAACATACTCACGTCCTGTTTCTTGTTCAACTACTTAGGTGACCCGATGGTAAATTAAGTAACGTCGGTTTCCTCCTCTTTAAAATGGAGATAATAATATTTACCTCGTGAGGTTCTGGAGATTAAACGAGGTATGCAAAGTGTCTCACTTGATAGGCTTCCTTAGCTGCCATCCCTCCTTACCTGTGGGCAGAGGCAGGTGGGGCCATATTTCTGTTCTGCTGTGGCTTCTTTGTTCAGTGCATATGACTGACATCATTCGCTTCGACCTGTTTGTTGCCACCTTGGTTGTTCCAGTTCTTGGTGTTAATGCTAATATACTAACATCAAAGTATTGGGCAAAGTTTGTCTGCAATTAGACAAAGCGCCAGTTTCAAAATTCTGTTTTTCGACCTCAGTTATATGGGGTTCATTAATTATATAGCTCTTGCCCTTTCTGCTCCTGATTCCCATTGCACACATCCCTGTCTTCCTTCACGGGCACGAGCATTTCATACGGCTCTCCCAGAGACTGAGGGGCACCCTGTTCTCTTTGGTGGAAAAGGAATGAGACCCATGTTTTTCTCAGATTAGATATATCTCAGGTCTGTACTGCGATATGGAAGATTCTTTCCCATTACTCAAAGCCTTTCTCTACAGGAATATCTGTTTTATACAATAATGATCTCACTAATGAGGCTGAGATATTTCTAACCTGATGGAAGGAAATAAAAACATTTATTGAGAACCTACATAGTGCCTGACACTGTTGGAGATTTTCAAATACATTTCATCTAATTCATTAATCTCATTAGTTAGTCTAATCTATTCTTATAAAAATTCTGTGGAAAAAGTTATTTAGAGGTTATTGCAGATGGGGAAAAGAAAGCTCAACTACTTTTGACCGCTTTCATGACCAC
Source organism: Mormoops blainvillei (assembly GCA_004026545.1). Lineage (NCBI taxonomy): Eukaryota > Metazoa > Chordata > Mammalia > Chiroptera > Mormoopidae > Mormoops > Mormoops blainvillei. Next base: position 11,290 of record PVJD01005227.1, read on the forward strand.
TGCATAATATTTATGATTATTTTGGTTGAAGTGAATGAAAACGGTCTTTGATAACCAATACTTAGAAAACATGCTTAATCATGGAAGATACAAGAATTATTATTTCATAACATGCATCATATTTTATATCCCTGTATATATAGAAAAATATTGCATGCCAGTAATAAACATTCCTGTTGTACAAAGAGCCTACTTTAAGACCATGAGAGTTGTGGAATGAGTTCACTCATTAGAACCAACTTAGGTTGTAGACATAACCTTCCTCATGCTGAGTCTTATCAGTGTAAAAGCCACCAGTGCTGATGACACAGCTTCCGCTGGCCTGGGTACTCCAACTCAGAAAGGAGAGTGGCTTTCCTACCCAAAGACAGTAAAGCTGTTGCTGTTTTTGCGTTTTGAAACTTACTTTCATACACACAATGGAGAAACGCACTTAGAAATCAAGAGGAAAGCTTGGTAATTCATTCCATATTCACATAATTTGGTCAAATTAATTACTCAAAAACATAACAAAAAGGTGTTTTAAAATCAGGCTTCTTGCAGTTTTTCATATTTAAAGTCATTAGTGTGGTTCAAAGAGCCCTGAAGTAAAGCTATCCAGGCAAAGAACATGTTTTTTTCTTTTTCTTTGACTTTCCCTCAGGTCCTTTGAATAGAATTCGAGCTCTTAACTGCACAATTCCCCTTGACAACAATAGGCAGGCTTTCCAGCCACACCCCGCCTTCATCTGGGGGCCTCCAGGAGCCCGAGCTCTAAAGCCTGTGTAATCCAGTCCTGGCTGGCATTCTCTGCAGGAAATTTAAGAGAAGCAGAACGATCAAGGCTGTGGGGAATCGCTGTACCCTAACATTCAGCTCAGCGGAGCCAGATTACCTCGCCCTCCCGGCAAGGTGGCCGTCCTCCATCAGTATGCGTCAGAGGGGGGAGCGCCTGTGATTACCGAAGGTACATTGAAAAACAGCAGGAAAATACTGGAAGCATAATTATGGAAAGGTTAAATGAATTTCTCTTCTTCTCTCCTTCCCCTGTCTTTTTATCCTTAATGCTATAAAAAGTTGAATTTGGACCTGAAAAAGTGCTTCCATCCCTCCACACCCAGTGTACTAGGAAGCATTTGTTTCATCCACATAGAACCTGGGCTCAGTGGGAAGTGACCACCCAAGCTCCATTTAAAAAGAATCGTCAATGACCAGAAATTCAGAAGTACCTAGAGTAATTGGAGCTGCAAGAGAAAGGATGATGAAAAAAAAAAATGCATTGAACGCTCTCAGCTGCCTCCCGCAGAACACGAATATAGTTTTAAACTTGCCTTTTATGTCTTAGCTCGTGGGGGCCAGCAAGAGATTAAGCCAGTGAGATCCTTAGAGGCAAGAGGTGCTTTGGGGGAAGAAACATCACCTGCTTACCCTCACCTCGCAGGGGGTTTAGTTTAAGCTTCCGAAGATATTTGTTTCTCTCACTTCGAATACGGTCTTCTTTAATTCTTAAAAACCTTTTAAAACAGTGGTCTTGGCGTGGCTTGTTTAAGAAGGTTCTTTTCCTTTCCCTTTCCTACCTAAGAGATTGGGAGAAGCAGCTGTTTTGATGAAAAGTAGAAGAAAACCTGTCCTCAAATAGAAGACACCAAGAGAAAAAAATAGCTAGGACTTCTTGACATTCCATGCTGTAATTGTTACATGGTGCAACCGGAAAAGGAAATTGCCCTATAAACACTTCTAGCTTTATAAAACCCAGAATACATCGCAAACCTGAGCAAAAGAGACAATAACATTTTGGAACAAGGCAATCAGTAAAATGTGCTTCATTTATTGAAAGAAAGTGGGATTAAAAACAGGAGGGGATGGGAGCTTGGACCTGAAGTACTGCATTTTTATCAATAACAAAAATCAAAGTTTACCTTTACACTGGGATTTGCACCTGACTAAGCCCATATAAATCTGCTCTCAGAGGCCACAGCTCAGTCCACAAATAGACCGATGGCAGAGAAACAGGCAGTATTCTGTCCATGAATTTACTGTCTCCCACCAGGAAGCTGGAAAAAATGTCTATGTTTTTGAAGAGAGGAATGATAATTCCTGGGGACCTGGAATGGAGACTTCATGGCAGTCTTGCAAACATTCTTCATGGTTCCTGATCTGTGACCAGAATAACACAATGCCTTTTCACGTACATTTAAAACATATACTTATCTTCAAGGTACCTGTAGCTACATGTCTTGGACACCCACCACGTGCATTATACATCTCACAATGAATCCTCCCAACAACTCTGAGGGCTATAATTTTTAATAGGTTTATAGATAAGAACATTTAGCATAAGTTAATTAGCATGCTCAGGCGCACGCAATTAGAAAGCAAAGAAGAGTGAGCAACCCTGAGTTGGCATGGTCTATGCTTTTTTTCCCAAACTCTGAATTTAAAGTCACCCATGAGGTATGATTTAAGGGTGTCCAAGAAGTTTTTCTCTTCAGGAATACCTGTATCATCATGCTTGATTTTCAGTAGTCTTCTCGGGCTTTACCTTTCTCTGCATTTGGAGCACACCCAACCGTTTTCCAGCCGGTGGTGATCTGGGCTGCACGACCAACTCCACGGGGCACCGTTCATGCAACCTACCTCAGCCCTGGTGGTCGTGCTGAACTCTCTGTACGTTTCCCTTTTAAGTGGTTCCAGTTTGTGGTTGCTGTGATTTTGTCTGTCTTATATCAAATTTGAAGCTACTTTCTTATTTGAAAACTATCTTATACGGAACTGTTATTTGTATCCTCAGAAGCACAGTTCTGATCATGTCACCTCCCTGCCTGTGGACTATCAAGGATAACCTTTAACCTCCCAAATATGTTTAATGTCTGAGCGTCGTATTTGCAAGCCTGCATCCCCTGGTCCTCTCATTTCTGATTGTACCCTTTTATTCATCTGCTTCTCCAGTCACTCCAAGAGACAGAGCGTTTCTTTTACGTATCCTAAGTGTTTCTACCTCAGGGCCTTTGTTCATGCCATTATCTTACTGTAGAGAACCTTTTGTAATAATAAAAAGGGTCGGCACTGTCCAATATGGCAGCCACTAGCCACACGTGACTAGCGAGTACTTGAATATTGGCTAGTGTGATCGAGGAACTAATTTTTAAATTTCATTTTAATTGATTTAAATTTAGATTTCAGTAGCCACATGTAGCTAGTCGCTGTCATGTTGGACAGCGTGAACCTAAATGTTGTTCTTCTCTATCATTTCCTGCCCAAATAATACCCACTTATCATCGTGTCGAACATAAGCCGCTTCATCCTTAAAGCCTCCATTTGTTCTCTAACCTGGTCATTCTCTTTTCATCTAAATTCCATTTAGGCTAATATTTTGTAACATGCATTTTGGATTTACTCATACCGTATCTTCCCTACTAAGTGGTAGGCTCCTCCCCGTGGGAGCTAACCTCGTTCAGTGCTGTCCCTAGAACGCTGACTACTACAAACAAATGTGTGCTCAGAATCTGTCACTGCAGCCCCGACGGAGAGTCGCACAGTCACTCATTTAACCGAACAGCCCACCCGGGCCCCTTCATTAAGTGTTCACTGTCAAGCCCCATGCTCAGCACAGGGTCCGTGTTAAATCTGAGAGTTTAGACAGTTAACCAAAGAGTTGTTGAGACAACCTGATCCTCAGTCTACATATGTATTTTATGTTTCCTAAATGTATTTTTCAGTGGTTAAAATAAGCCTACACTCAGTGATCTCATTTTCTGAGAACCAGCTCCCTTTCGGGTGGGCACAGGTGACAAAGATGTGAGTAGAAATCCACCTGTGTTGGAAGGGCTCCCAGCATTTCTGGGAGAGGGGGAGGAGAGCAGCTCCAAACATCACATGCAAAACAAGGGTGGCATATCCTGTCCACCCTGCTCCCTTGCCTCTCCAAACAAGGAAATCTCTCCCAGTCCTTTCAGGCAAGTCGCCTCTCCAGGAGCCCCTGTAAGGAGCCTCATCAACCTCGGAAGGAGGAGAAGATGAAAAGCCCAGCCCGTACACGTCCTTTCTTCTTAGCAACAGCACCTGAAAGCATAAACCTTCGTCAAAGGGGGCACATTTGGCAAATGTTCAGGCGCTCAGCATTTCAATTGATAAAATGTCTTTGTGGAACCCTGTTCCCAAGGGCAGGGGAAACTGGAAGATGAACAATTAGATGCTGGCCCGGCCCCCCAGTGGCTCACTGATGCCTGGCCTCCTCGGTCTCTGGGGGCTATCAGAGCCTGCAGCAGGATCTGCTCCTGTCACTATCAGTATCCAGCAGGAGTCCTCCCTGAGCCCAGCCCAGTCAAGGTTGGGAGGGAGGGAGCAGCTCAGAGCTGAAGATAAGTCTCCGAATCAAGCAGAAGCAGTGAGTGGGGACAGCAAGGGGGAGGGCCGGCAGCAATGAAGTCAGAGGCACAGCAGCGACTGCAGCTGAATCAATTTGGAGATAAAAATAGTGCCTGCCGCCCCTGCCTCTGCAGTGATTTCATAAAGGTCTCAGCTGTGTTGGAGAGGAAGCCAGCATGTGTGGCCCTACCTCCTCCAACTAGTGAAAGGAGCAATAATAGCGCCCACAGCCGGGGCCGAAACTCTGTTCTCCTGCATCTTCTCTCTCTTTTCCTGTCTCCCACGCTCTCCCGGAGTTACCAGAAGTGCCTCTTGCCTCACCTGTTCTCCTCCTTAACGGGATAATTAAAGACAGGGACCAAGAGATGACTTCTTCGGAGGAAAGAGTAGGTATCCCAGGCGTTCCTAATGAATCCCGATGGCACTTTCATCGTGACACACCCACTGAGATGACTGACAGCACGAAAGGCTGCAGTTACCAGACAGGAAGTAAAAACCCTGCAAGAATGGGTCCCATGAAGTCAAACCCGCTCATATTCCCCGAGGTGAATTTCCTTCCTGATCATTCAGAGCAAACAAAACCTGGGATTGCCAATTAGTGTGACTGTCTCAGGGGACACAGATTTAGGGGTCAGTTTCTGTGACTGATGCGAGAAACCTCTCCGGATTAGCTCTGAAAGAATAGAGCTTTGGCACTAGGCAGAGTGATTATCCCTGCAGTGCAGGGAGGTAACCTTTCTGCTGCTATAGTCTGACATTTGCATGGAGGCAAATGCATCACTGGTAATTGCACCTGAGTGTCAAAGCCACTTGATGTGTGTGTTCCAATCAAGGTATGAATGAGGACTTTAGCATTAAGGGATGGGAGGCAATGAAGAAGTGCAGGCAAATTATACGAGAAGAGATAATGGAATTGCCCATAAAAAAGTAGCGGCCTTGGATTGATGTTTTCTTCATACTCCTTCAAAAGGAGTATGTTCATATTAAATGACACATTGATTGTGAAAGTGCCTAAACTAGTGTCTTGCTCTTAAAAACACTACTTAATAAACACCATCCCATATGATTTCAAATTGAATATGCTTACACATCCCTCAAGAGGAAATATAAAGCTAGTCATGAAACCAAGAAAATCAACGGTGTCATGCGTAGGCAGATGTTCAACGTAGGACCCTCACATTCTCCTGTTTTTATCTGATTCTTTTATGTCAGACATACTTTAGTCATAAACCTTTAATTCAGCAAGTGTTCAATACGGGACCCTGAGACATGATAAAACATAGGACTCAAAAGTCTTTTTAACTGTGAGACCTGAAGTGAGCACATTGTTGTGGATTTTACATATAACTCTGTAATAATTTCATTCTGTTAGAAGGAAAAAAGTAGTTCCTGTCAGAGAGAGGAATATAACATTGCCAAACTCTCCAATTTGGCAGATGCAACAAACTCTTTGTCAACCACATTGGGAATCCGGCTTTCTCATGTGGGTCTATTTTTTATAGAAATATCTCAACTCAGAAACAAACAAATGTTCCCCTTGAACTACTGTGACACCATTCACATGGCTTTTCAAGGATATTTACAATCTTAAGTGAATATCTGTGGAAAATTTAAAATTATCACAAAGGTTCCTTTTGGTGCTTCTAAAAATTTTGATGCCCTTTGAATATCCTGATGACTTTTCCTGCTGACAAACAAAGATAATCTGAAGCAAAGCCAGTTTGCACTGTGTTGGGTTCCTAATATAAATCAGTGAAAATAGAACAAGCTTAGGATAAATGGAGTATACTTGATAAAAATAAGTCATGATTTATAACATGATTGAACTGTGTTTATCTTTTTATGAAAACCTACTTAAAAAATTGAAATCCTTTTTGAAATTCAGCCAAACAACCTTAATCCTATGAGTATTCAAAACATAGCTGACAACTTTACAGACCATTTTAGGAGACCCCTGGGACACCCTGCTTCTGGCTACGTTAGGGCAGAGCTGAAGTTACTGGACTTGCAAAGTGTTGTCTACTGTTCACTACAGGAGGGAAGGCTGGATGTGCCAAAAGGCTCAATAAAGCAGCAGAATTGTGTTGGTCTCTCTTGTGGATGTCTCTTCTTGTGAAAATCAGATGTGAGCATGTCCTTTATAGTCGCTGTTCTTAGCCAGGGCCTTCGCCGTACTGCCTATGTAGTGATGAAAATGTCCAGGTACATCTGAGAGGATTATAAGCGAAAAGAGCTAAAAAAGACAGTGGAGGGTAGAAGGACTCCAGGCATCTGGTTCCAGTACAATGACCAGAATAAAGTGTACTCACTGCCCATGCTTCTAACACATAGATATGCTGCATAATAGTATATCTGCATATCGGTCTATCATCTATCTATCTCTTATCTATCTAATCTATCTACCAATTTTATCTATCTATCCATCCATCCATCTATTTATCTACCTATCTATCTATCTGGTCTTGAAAAGAATAATGGAAATCTTCAGCTTCCAGAAGCAAAGAGGAAACTCAAAGCCTGAGAAGTAAGCCCACACTGAGGCAGCTTTTGGGATATCAGGTTCAGTTACAGGCCCAAATGCCAGGGCTTGAGATTTTATTGCCCATGCAGGGTCAAAGGCATGGCAATGAACATGTGCAAGGAGAGAAGACAGAAATGGTGCCCTTGCATAAGGCCAGGATTTTGGAAGAACTGCCTTTAAAAAAATTTTTATTTATTTTTTAGAGAAAGGGAGAGAAACATTGGTTATCTCTTGCATGCCCGCACCTAGCGACCTGGCCTGAAATCTAAGCATGTGCCCTGACTGGGGATTGAACAGGCAACCTTTCAGTTCATAGGCCAGTGCTCAGCCCACTGAGCCACACCAGACAGGGCCAGGCCTGCCTTTTTAATGAAAGAAAATTAAAAAGACTTTCCCACTGGACCATACCTGGAGTTTGGAAATTCCAAACTCCAGGTTGGAAATGTTGAAACAACAAGGGAGCTCAACACACATTTTCAAAATCAACTTTTGTACAATGCTACCCACAAGCCATTTAGTGCAGAACTCCAGATTTATGAAATTAACAAAAAGATTTTGATCGATAATATCCCCGGTAATGTTATGATAGTAATATAACTCAATGGAAATGCCATGACAAAGATTTTTTTTTATGAGCCTTCCTTGGAAAACTCAACTGCATAAAATAAGAATCTACCATGTCAACAAGTTGGAAGATACAGAAAACACCAGGAGGAGGAAAAAATAGACTAGATATGGTAAATAAAGAACAGATTACTATGAAAAAATGAATAAACAGAATTTTAAAATATCAAGAAATGAAAAAAAGTCATTGGAGTGATATCAAGAAAAGTGTTAAATAGCATATATGACACAACTGAATTGAAAATTAGTGAACTAGAAAATTGACCTGAAAAATTAAATAGAAGTTAGTGCACAGATAAAGGAATGAGGCAAATGAAGGTTCAAAAGGTGTGGGGGACAGAATGATAACCAAAATTATAGTTCTGAAGGAAGGAAAATAATATGGTAAAGACAGTATTCTAATCTTTGATATAATGGTAAAGAATTTTCCAGAATTAATGAAAGGCATGAATCGTATATTGATGTTCTCTTAATTCTGAGAGATAAATAAAAACAAGATAAATAAGTCTATATCTAGACTTATATGCATAAAACTTCCAAACAAAAAATAGCAATTAAAAAATCATATAAGAAACTCCTATACTCCACACCCTCATTCAAAAGTATACATTACCAAATATGGGTAGGGTAATATAAGAAAAGGAAATTGTGGACCAATATTTTTAGTATATTATGATCATATGTACAAAAAATAATAAAATATTAGCACATTAAATATAACAACTGAAACATTTACCAAATGAAAGAAATAATAGTTTAATCTCTATTAATATTACTTATTGGCAATATAATATTAACTGAATAAAAAAATGCAATGATAAAGAGATGTAGAAAAAGTACATAAAAATTTTATTCTCAATCCAAGATACAAATTCTTAGTAGTCTGTAAAAGAAAATAACTTCCTTAACCTTACAAACAATATCTGCCAATACATTGTAAGAAATTTCATACATAATGGTAAGACATAGAAGCAGTTTCTTTAAAATCAGGGCTAAGAAAAGGAAACCTTCCTTTACTTCTACTATTCAATTTTTATTGTAGACAGTGCAATGAGATAAAAAATAAATAAGAAAGAAGGAAAAAGTGAAAGTACAAGAATTAAAAAACATGAAATAAATGTTTCAAATGATGTTACCTACGTAAAAAATAAACCTAAGAAAATTTTTGAGTCACTACTAAAATAGTGTCTAGAAAGTTTGCTGAATTAAATCTCAAACTAGCAGATTTTGTACATAACATTCTTATGGACCAACCCCAACCAATTACACAATGTAATGATTTCATCCTAAAATGTAACAAAAACACCTAAGGTACTCAGATATAAATCTAACAACACACATGGAAATTTTTTATGGAAAACATTTTTAAACTTCAGAGGTAAATGAATGAGGGTTATACACACAGACACGCACACCATACAAACATACAAACACATTATTCATGGACGGATGGCAAGAGTCATTATTATAGAAGAGTCAGTTTTACTGGATTTAATCTAAAGATTTAATGCACTTCTAATCACAACTCTAAAAAGATTTTTAGTTTTGGAGAATGTAGTCAGCTTATTGCAATAGTCCCATCACATTGAAAAATGAATGGCCAAAAGTAATCAAAACAATTTAAGGAAAAATAAAATAGGAGAACTCCTGCTATAAAAAATCTATACAGTAAGAATGATTTATTCTTATTGATATTGGTGGAGTATCAGACAAATATTAAATTAAAACAAAATATGAAACATAAAAACAGACTAATGCACATAAGAACTTTATGAAATGACAAATGTGTCATTATAGTTCAATGAAGAATGAATAGGCTATTCATTGAAAAATGTTAGGACAATTGGTTATACATATCATGTGGAAGATAATATTTTATCAACATACTGTAAATAAAAATAAACTCCAGAGGTATAAAACACCTTAGAGAATATCTTTTTAATTTAGAAAGAAAAGTAGGAAGGTAATTTAATAATACAAAAGCATGGAAAATTTCTTAAGCAAGCCAAAAATCATAAAATCATCAATATTGATGATTTAGAACTCATTCAAAAAAATTCTTCACTAAAAAAGATATCATAAGGTGTTTTTTAAACTGCAAACTGTGAGAAGATATTTCCAACACCCATAAATTGATACAATATTAGTTTTCAAGATATATACATCATTCCTACAGATCAAAAAGATATGAACAATAAAAATGAAAAGACAAATCCCTGAGGAAAAACAATCTAGACAGTGGAAAAGATGTTCTACTTCTACAAATCAGGAAATTTAAATCAAGATAATCATAGGTTTTCATTTTCCACTATTCCAACTGGTAAAAATGAAGAAATCTGTAAATAGCAATTACTGGCAATGATGAAACAGGAATTCTCCATGTGTGGATGTATAAATTGGAAAACCATTGTATTGGTCAAGGTCCCAGCAGGAAACAGATGGCATACTTAAAAAAAAGCAACTGAAGAGAGATTAATGAAGGGAATATTCACAAAGCTGAGAATAAGAGTTAAGGGAAATTGACAAGGGATGGTGAAGCACTATGGCGTTAGTGACAGTAGAAGGTTGTTACTGCCTTAAGCATGAAGGGTGATGACCAAAAACAGCTGAAGAGCTGTCTTTTTAGGAAAGAAGCACCCAGTCATGACCTTCATAGAAGAATGCACAGACTGATCAACAACCCCTAACCACTTGAGGTGCTTAACTTCCTGCAAAGTTCTGCTTTCTAAGCTCCTGCTAGTACTTCCTTTGGACAAACCCAATAGAAGCATAGAGTCATGGGAGCCAAGTTTGTACAACTTATGCAGGTTAGTCTCCTGGGTCACAGAACAGTGCAAAAAAGATGGATCATGTCAACAAGGGCAGTTGGAAGATATTCAGCACAACCACAGTGGGCAGAAATGTGGTAAAATTTAGTAGCTTTGAATATATGCACATTCTGTAACCTACAATCCCTTTACTAGGTATATACTCAAGAGATACACGTGTGGACAAGAAAACACACTGAATTCAGTGCTTGCACATTGAAGCATTACTTATAATAGCAAAGACTTTTTCAACAATCTAAATGTCCATTAAAAGAAAATCTGGGGATATCATATATTTATCCAATGAAATACTATATAGTAGTATGGTGAACTAGAGTTACATTATAAATACAGGTAAATCTAAACATAATGCTATTGCATGAATAAAACAAACTTCAAAAGATTATACACCAAGTTATATGGTTTAGATATATTTATTTTCTAAAAACATATACACACAAAACCTTTCTATTTTTTCATGGAAACATAATATGCAGTAATAGAATACACTCCTGTACAAGAGTGGATAGCCCTGACTGGGTGGCTCAGTTGGTTGGAGCGTTGTCCCATGCACTGAACAGTCACTGGCTCGATTCCCAGTCAGGTCACATACCTACGTTGCAAGTTCGATCTCTGGTCAGATGCATACAGGAGGCAACCAATCGATGTTTCTCTTGCATTTATATTTTTCTCTCTCCCTATCCCTTCCTCTCTCTCTTGAATCAATAAATATATTTTTTTAAAAGAGTGAAATACACCAACTTTAGAACAGTGGTCACCTCTGAAAAAGGGAACAGAACATATAGGGGAATTGCATTTATTTGCATCTACAGTGTGTTTATTTTTTTTATAAAGAGATTTGAAAATATTGCTATCAACTCTCAAGTGCAATTACATGTGTGGGTATGCATTTAGTTCTTTTATCAGGAGTGGGATTGCTGGGTTTTATAATAAGATTACTATTATAAAAATACAGATAAACTCTTTGAAGTGACTGCAAAATTCTACCTTCCTACTATAGCCTATTATAGTTGCTCTATTTCACACAGCACTTGGTATTGTCAGACTTTTTAATTTAGCCATTCTATCACTAGTAGAATATATGTAGTGGTATCTTACTGTGGTTTTAACAGGCATTTGTCTAATACTAGTGATGCTGAGTATTTTTTCATTTTCTTTTTATGTGTCTTCTTTGGGAAAGTGTTTATTCAAATCTTTTGCCCATTCCATCCCCCACCCCCAACTGTGTTGTTTTATTGAGTTATAAGAGTTCTTTATATATTTTAGGTACAAATCCTTTATCAGATATACATATCAGCAAATATTTTCTTCAATCTGTAATTTACCCTTTCATGTAAAGCAGATGAGTGGTTGCTAAGAGCTAGGAGGTGGGAGCGAATTGGCTGCCAAGAGGAATGAGGGAACATTTTTGAGAGTGAGGGGAATTTTCTATGTTATGATGATAGTAGTAATCACACAGCAGTATATATTTTTTGAAACATCTAAATTTATACTTAAAATTAGTTAATTCACTTCTATATAAATTATACTTTGATAAAGCCACTTAATAAAGTTTTATATTAAGTATAATAAATTTTAACATGAACTGAATATTTTACATTAGTAGCTACATTAGTGCTACATCGATCTCTGCACTTTTTTGTATGTTTGAATTATTTTGTAATTTTAAAATATAGGAGAAACAGTGTCCTTCTGGTTTTAACTTTGTAAATCTGGCTTCTTTGATGAACCATTGATTCAGTGGGGAAGCTAATCTGAAGTGGAAATTATTAATGAAAATTACTAAAATAAAAAAGCAGACCCATTCCTTCAATGTCTGAAAAGCTCAATTGTTCCATTCAGATTCTGGAATTCACAGGCTTCTAGACATTAATGTACCAGCTAGCTGGACATGAGCCAAGAATACGGTCCTGCCCCACTGAAGGGCGGTAGCATGCAGCGCCGTGAGTGCCCCACTGCGGGAACCTTCATAGACTTTCCCACTGGATGAGAACATTGTAGGCTCCCTGCTTGCTTTGGGTAGGGAAGTTTTTGGTTGTTTTAAAATGTTTTTAAGTGTTATTCAATTAGAGTTGCCCCCATTTACCCCCCATTACTCTCCCCTGCCCTACTCTTCTCCCACCTCCCACATTCAATCCTCCTCTCCCCCACAGTTGTCTTTGTCCACAGGTCCATTATACATGTCCTTTGACTTGACCCTTCCCCTCCTTTCCTCCGTAATCTTGCTTCCCCCTCCCCTCTAGTTAGGGGAGTTTTTAAAACATTATTAAATCAATCACCTGATTTGAAAATCATCTGAAAGGAAATTTCCATTTGCTGGAAAGATATCTTCTTGCAACTGATTCAAGTGGCCATTTAATCATTCCCCCTTTTATTCAAAGAGCAAAATTAAACTCATCACGCTCTATACCCAAGGCTTGAGTGAGAAGCTGCACAGCATACTAGAATATACGTGGCTTTTAGAATCAAACAGACTAGAGTTTAAATCTTCTCCTAGTCACCAATTAGCCTTGGGGCCTGGGGTAGGGCACTTACCTTATTTATGCCTTAGTTTCCTGTCTTTCAAAATGAAGACCACAATACCTACCTTGCAAGTTCCTTGTGAGTGTTAAATATCGACTGAGCACCGATCCACATCAAGCATGTGAGGTAATGCACTGTTCTTGTTGCATGGTGCAGTAGATTATGATCAATGGAAGCGTTATTATTATTAATGTAATTAGCAATTATTCAATGAATAGTTGTTTCCTATCATTATCTCCTTAACTCCCCCATATCTATTATTATCCATAAATACAGTAAAAGTGTACAGTAGGCTATGTCCAAATTAATGCTTGGTAAAAACTATTAAAAAGAGAGTACCGAACATAGAAAAGACGTGAAGTATAATGGTCACTGAGAGCACTCAAAATATTTCACATTAGAAAAAAATAGATGATTTAAAGTCAAGGACACTGGACTATTTCATTAATGTATTTTTAAAAGTGGAGCCTAAGCTAAATGATTTATGATAGCACTTTGTAGTACATTAAAAGTGCCCTGTAGTATATTTTGTAAATACAGTGACATTTTAGCAATAAGAGTTCTCATTACGTGTCTCTGTTATTAAATCATTCCTCCGAAGACAGGTTAAACTGCTAGGTTTGGGGTAAGAATTATAGGGTTTACAGATTCATGAAGTGAAAATCAGTATGCATGAGCCGTGTAATGTATATTCACTGTGAAGGTGGGATATAGCGAAACAAGAAATGATTGCAATACTAGGAATGTAAAAAGTGAGCATAAGAATTTTTTGAGTGTCTAAGCTCTCTTAAAATGACTTTCCCTCTCATTCTTTGCTTAAATGAGAATAACATGTTAGCAGCTTTATCATTTTTATTTGACTTACTCGGAAAAATGTGACCATCTTGGTCATATTTTCATTCAGGGCTTTAACTCAGACTGTGATTAGGAGTAACTAACAGAGAGTTGACTACTGCACTTGAGCTGGGATTCGGGAAGTTATCAAAAGAAGTCCAAGTAAAATCAGTAAATTTTAATTTTGATAAAATATTACTGATTCCAATACAACAATTGCCACATTTTCACTTATTGGAGAATTGAACAAAACGAGTTCATCCATAGAATGCCAATGTGGCAAACCGGTCTGATCTGACACATCTCAAGGAAAGTCTGAACTGCACCCATACAGGGTGGTGTTGGTTAATTTTATTGCCCAGGAGAGTCATTGAGTTGGTCCCATGGAAGGAGTATTTGTTAATGAAAGAAAGTCAATAAACATGTAGATGGTTTATAACCAGATGAATACTGATTATTGAGTTTTTTACACAGTACAACAATGAAGTCTTTCTTTTGTGTCATTCTTGGCCTGTGGAAATCTGCGCAGAGAGCTGGGGCTACAGAAGACCGTGCCAGGGCTTAAAACACAGTAGCAGAAATTAAGGCACATAATCTCTTAGCAAAGGCATAAGTGACTGTTGAAATGGTTTTTATCAAGTGGTTGATTCTCAAACCTTAGCTTGCATGAGAATAACCTGGAAAGGTTGTTAAGACACCAGTTTTTGGACCCTCACTCTCATAGTTCTTGATTCAATAGGCCTGGGGTGGGTTCCATGAATTTGCATGTCTAACTGGTGCCCAGGTGATATAGCTGCTGCTGGTCTGGCCACCACTCTTGGGGTGCTTTTGTGTTTATGCCGTGGATGTCACTAAGTTAATTTCCCATTTTCTAGCAGCTGGGAGAGTGTAGGATCTACTGGAGGACTTTCAGACAATTATCTTTCATTAATCCATTTTCTCAGTAAATACTTACTGGATGCCCATAGAGCCTCACTAAGTTCTGTCAGGTTGGCCAAAAAGTTTGTTTGTTTTTTTTCCGTACAATGGCGCTAGTAGTGCTTGGTTGTGTTTAACTTCATTCGAAACAATATTGTTAGATTGTATTGTGACAGCTATCAAATCAGTGTGCATTAAAAAAAGTTATCAAAATTGGAGAATTTTTGTGCAGCCATTTCAGTATTGAAGATGGAAGAAGATATGCAACATTTTGGCATATTATGCTTTATTATTTCAAGAAAGATAAAAACACAACTAAAACATACACACACACACACACACACACACACACACACACATAGATTAGTGCAGTGTATGGAGAAGGTGCTGTGACTGATTGATCAGGCAAAAGTAGTTTACAAAGTTTCTTAGTACTATTGACATTTTGGCCAAATAATCCTTTGCTGTGGGGCTGT
Organism: Mormoops blainvillei; assembly: GCA_004026545.1. NCBI lineage: Eukaryota > Metazoa > Chordata > Mammalia > Chiroptera > Mormoopidae > Mormoops > Mormoops blainvillei. The sequence goes on from PVJD01005227.1 coordinate 26,361, forward strand.
CTTATGCATTAGAAGATATTTAGCAGCACCCCTGGCCTCTACCCACTAGAACCCAATAGCAGGAGATAACCAACATACTCAAAATATCCAAATCAATAAAGTTATTGGTGAAAATGAAAAATGTGTCTTTTATTTTATGGAAAAAACCATACAGACCTTTTGGCCAACCCAGTAAATACAAGGTGGGGCAAAAATAGGTTTATAGTTATGAGTACACAAAATACAGTTTATTTTTGTTATTATTTATTAATTATTGTATTATTTTCCATGTGAACTGTGTACCTGCTTTTGCCACATCCTGTATAAAGCTATGAATAATAAGGCTTAGATTATCATTGCTTTCAATGTGCCTAAAAGCTAATTATGGAATTCTGGTAAAGTATAATAATTATAAATAAGGATACTATGAAACAAAAGAGAGGGACACCACATGGACATGTGGGGTGGACAAGGAAGGCTTCCTGGAGAATGTGACATTTCCACTTACTTTTCTGATATCTACGCTAAACTAAAAAATGAAAGAAAAAAAAAAGCCCATAACTTTTGGGCTAGTGCCCTCTCCCCTGGATTAATGTGAGAGCTTCTATAGAATGTTCGAACTGCCACCTCTCTCAGCTATTCACAGAAACCCCAACACCACTACTGTCTTATAGAAATGTAAATATAATCACATCACTTTCATGCCCAAAATTTCCTATAGCTTCAGGATAAATGCCAAACTTCTTTATGATCTTTTCTGGTCTGCACTCAACTTTCAAACATATTACCAGCCACCCAAACACCTTATTCTGAAATTTTGTGGTATTTCTCACTCATCCTAAACAAGCTCTTTTTGCTTTATGTCTAGACATTGCATATGCTCTTTTCTCTATATAGATTTGTTTGTTTCTGTATTGCCCACCCCCATCTTATCTGTTACAGCTCAGCGTTCTGGTCTTCTCTGAAGCCTTTTTTGATTCTCTCCGGCAGTTAAACACTTCTTTCTCTGCATTACAAACATCTGGCAGGTATATCTTTGTTAAGCATGATGGGCTAATTATTTGTTGACTTGTCTATCCCCTAGACTAGGAATTTCCAAATAGTGTGGCAAGAATTTTTAAAATATGCTACACCTGACTGTTTAGTCAGGGAAACTGACCTCTTTTCCCTCAGACTGAAAAAATAAAACAATGACAACAGTCAATAATATAATGATAACTTTCTGGTGTGAATAAGTCAAAATTACATCTATTTTTTGTCAAATCAGCAAAAATGCAAATTTTTTGGTGTGGCACAGAATTTTAGTAATTAATTTATGTGTGCCATGAGATGAAAGAGGTTGAAAATTGCTGTCCTAGACTAGACTGTGGATTCCTTCATGACAGAGACTATGAATTGCTTATTTCATAACACAGTATTTCACAAAACTAGGTACCTAATCGGTGCTCATTAACCGGGCAATGAATAAAAAAATGAAAAAAGTGGGTTCACTTACTTCTACCTTGGTGATTACCATTGCCTAATATTTTTTACTTAATACCAATTTTCAATATTTACATGAGAGAATCCGACAGACACAGCTTGAGTCTAGAATCCATCGTTCGTTCCTTAAGCTGGCTTGTTGGGAATATGGTGGAGTTGTGCAATACATAAAGTCGTGGTTTGCAAGTTAACCACCAAGGGCCAGGAAGGGCGTGAGTAAAAATGATAGGTTCGTGTGTCTCCTGTATCTCCTTTCAAGCCCTCAAATATCCCTGTTATTACTGTACAGATATTAACCCACAGAAGAGAAATAACTAGAAAAGAGAAAAAAGCAGATGGGAGATTCAGTGAAACGTGGGGGGGATGAGAAGCAAAAGGAGAATAACCAATTTAGAACAGAAGAAGTTTAAACCTAATCATATGCAGAGAGGATTATGGATAACCCAAATTACTCCATGGAGTTCTGAGGGCCTCAATGACTGGAGGTCACCCAGACAGAAAAAATAAGTTGTTATGCATAGAGCAGTTTTCCAGAAGGGGATTGTTTTCCAGTATTTTCTGGAAAATTTATGTTTTTCTGAGCCCAGAGAAAAGTCAGTTGGGAAACGAGAACAAGAATTACAATTTCCCTGGAAGAATTAAAGCTTAATAGTCACCATAGAGACATCAGTAGTTTGAAGAAATAGACTAATCTCAAGCTGGAAGCAAGAGCAAAAATCACTGATATGCAGAGCCAAGGAATAAGACTGACATTTCCAGAATTAGGACATGAGTAGAGAGGAGGGAAGTGGTTAAGATCTAATCAGTCGCTATTGCCATGTTATAAGTGATTGTGCCCCATCTGCTGCTAAGAGTACATGATTATTGCAAATAAAATAAATAATACATTTATATGCATAGTGTACTTTATACAAATCCTTAGAGAGTGGTTTCAAGAAATAACAAGTTCTGGAAGCAAAATAAGTTCTTAAATTGGCAATTTCCACATGTAATTCTTTGTAGTGCTGTTAATTGTGTTAGGATATCAGAATGTTATGTTACTATAATTCTACCCAATAATGTCAGCTGGCCTTTTCCAATGTCTGAAAATACTCTATAGGCTACCAGGGTTTGTAAACACTTTCACAGAAAAATGCAGGGAGAGGAAGATAAGAATGTTGTAGAATACTAAAACAGAATTAGTAACTGATCTAGCAAAAGCAAGAGGGATTTCATCAGCAAAAACAAATTCTAGGCAAATGAGTGAAATATTTTCATCATTGCAGATTTTTTTGGACTCTTTCTACCAACAAAGGCCACAAAATGAAAAGAACTTTTCTACATAATGGAATATTTGTTATGAAATAAAAATCAAGATTATTGAACAGAACTGAAATGCTGTGTGCATTCAACTTTCATTAAGAAAAACAACTTTAAAATATTTTGCACAAACTTACCCGGCAGGGGAGACGCCATGATCACGAAGGAGGCTTTCCCAGGGCAAGGCCCACCCGTTGCTCTCCGGGTGCACTGACCCCTGCCATTTCCCCAAGTGTGGGAAACGACTGCATAATTTGTGGTACGGGGGACTGCGTCTGTCCTCTCCCTTGAAAAATAAAAAAAAATATATATATTTTTTACATATTTGTGGTATTATCTTTCAATACCTCAACATTTATTTAGCATTTACTTTTATTCCATGTTTCCTTCTTTTAATGTTTTCTATTACCAAAAAACTGTAATATATCAAATAGAGGTCATGTTATTAAAATAAATAATCTTGTTATAACATTAGTTAATGATAATCATAAACTTTGCATTTATTACTATTTTTACCCAAAACCTCTGCAAATTTGCCTCTATCACAGAAAAATGATTTACTGTTTATTATTATGATCACTTATTAAAATATAAAAACATTCAAATAAATCATTATGGAAAATACAGATTAGCTTATGATTTGGGGGCTTTCTAAGAATTCCTGAGAGCTCTGATTCCTCAGCCCAAAATTCTTTGAGGAATTTGGAAACACAAGAAAGGAGTTGAACACAGAGGAGTGGGTAGAGGATCATATTGAGGGGAACCCTGCTCCATCTTATAGTCAAGAGGCCAGGGTCCCCTCTTTTTCCAAGCACAAGCCCCTACCCACCACACCCGGAGCCATGGGATACTGGAGGTTAAGCTTTTGGTATAGAAATGTCTTCAGACTTAGGGAACCTGCAATAAAGATCTAGGGCGACATGTGGATTGAGATCGGCATATTAGGTAAAAAGCTAGATACTGTACTGTGGGCCCTTTCTTCCTCTTCCTTTATTCAAGTCTCAAATGTTACTTGCCAGGCAAAAACTGTCTCTAACTTGTTTGTCATTTTCCCAGCCCTAGTTTATGGAATAAGTGCACTCGCCCAGTGTAAAAGTCGGCCAGGTCCTCATCCTGCATCCACATCCACATCACCGCGCCCCCGTCGAGATGTCGAAAGTTATTCTTAAATAAGAACGAATAGCCAGGCTAAAGGGCTCTCAAGCATTTGAGGAAATTCTCCAGCGGGAAGGAAAAAGGCCAAAGCAAATAAACCAATTAATGGGGAACTGGGGGATCTTGAACAATCAGAGGCAATGGGAAAATTTGGGGGGCAGGTGAAAAGATAAAGTGAAATAGTTAATATCTTCAGAGAGACAAGAGAACAAATTGCACTCCAGCACAAAAGCAAACAGGCATGAGATAAGAAAGGACTTCAGAAAATTTGTAAAAAGAAGAAATAATATAAAGAATTCAATGCATGATTTGGATGATGAAATTGATGAAATCTCAAGGAAAATAAAATTAATGCTTACTTAATGAAAAATTTGGGAGAAAATATTAATAATTAAATATTAAGCCAGAAGGTTCACTATTTAAATAATAAGTGTGACAGAATTTGAAAACTAGAAAACAGCAACAACACAGGTACAGAAACAGAAATAGTTTTCAGAACGGAAGAACAGGTTTTCTGATTAAGAAGGTTTGGTGAGTGCTCAGCACATTAAAACATATGTCCATCAGGAATAAGAAGGACAACTTAAAATAATCATTGAGAATAAAAGAAGTCATAAAAAGAAGAGTTAAAATAACCATGGCTTCAAGATTTTCATCAGCAGCACTGAAATTTAGAAGCCAGTGAAATGTTACCTTTAAAATGAGTCACAGAAATGGACAATGGAGAGGGCGTTGACTGTGGGTGAGAGAGGTGAGCTTGGTGGAAGGGGTGGGGGGGGGCAAAAGAGAAAAGAATTGGGACAACTGTAATAGAATAAATGATAAAATAAAGTAGGAGCAGTCAAAAATAAGTTCTTTCTGTGCAAAAGATATTTTAATCCAGAACTCTATATCCAGCTCATGCGAATTGTGAAGCTAAGAACACTGAAGATCATGTAGTATTTCTTAGGAAGCTGTTAGGAAAAGTTCTTCAAAGGGGATCCAGGAAATGAAAAGTCATTCCATTCCGGAGAAATCTGAAGGGGAGTATCAGGTGTAGAAACAACAGTACACAATGGAATCAGATGACAGGATACAGGGCAAAGAAAGTCTCCAAAGAGTGAGAGAAAAAAAAAGGGATAGTTTTAAAAAATATATATTTGGGCACTTGGAAAAATACTTAATAATTGTTAGATCTGTCACACATTGAGAAAAAATAGTGAAAATTTCATGACACTAAAAAAGGGAAAAACAAAAAAATACCATAATATATTGATTGACTCAGTTTTGAAAAATAATTATTGCCCTAATAACGTAAACAGTTGATTATCCAAAATTTGTGATAAAACAACACTGGAGAGTCCTGTGTGGCAAAGAACCGATGTCTCTGGCCAGCAGCAAATGAGGTCAGAGTCCTGCCAATAGCCATACAGGTGAGCTTAGAAGTGGATCCTCTCCCACTTCAGCCTTGAGATGGCTGCAGCCCTGGCCAATCCCTTGACTGTGTCCTTATGAGAGACCCTGAATCAGAGATAGCCAGTTAAGCTGCTCTGGGATTCCTGACCCACAGACACTGAAAAAATAACTTTATTGTTGCAGGCTACTAAGTTTAGGTATAATTTGTTAGGCAGTGGCAGATAACTAGTATACCTTTCCTTTCTTAGATATAATAGTATAGCCAGCAAAGACAGTGGTCTTCCACTATATAATACATAAACATTATTTTGCTTGATATAGAGCTATGGAGTTTTTATTTATTTTCTTCGCTTTATGACTCAGGAAACAGTGGAGAATCAGGATCAGGCCGATTATGGTACTAATGCTATTTTTGTTTGTCTAAATATGTTAGACAGAATTCATTACAACTGGTACGCTATAGTAACCTCCGTGTTAACTTTACCATCAACACTTTGGCCCAGTGGTCTCAATATGGTTAGCATCTACAGCCTGGTGATACATTCCTAGGTATCGCAGAAACCCATCTTCCAGCTGACAAATGATTGGTGGGAGTAGACACCTGATTCTAGTTAAGCCAGTTAGATCCTCTCTTCCAGAATTAGAATTGGGATACATTGATGGAATCATTAAGCCCTGAGGATCTGAAAAGAATGTGATATGTAGACTTCGGGTCTACATGCAGCCATCATGAGACATGCATATACAGACAAATAAGAAGCAGGGTCGTGTACAGAGTGATAAGCCAGAAGCCAACACGTACAAAGAACCATGGCCCAGGAAGCCCAGAGCTTTGTGTGAACACACACACACTTGCAAGCACACACACACACTCTAGGGCATGTGGTTCCCTCAGCTAAATTTCTTTTAAATAAGTTCTGTGAGCGTAAGTTCTTCTCACTTTAGTTAGTTTAGCTTTGGTGGGTTTCTACGCCTTGCAAATAAACCACTTATTTGCAAGGCTGGGATGGAAGCTAGAACCATTCACGGGGTTTACCTAAAAGGCGAACTAGAGGAGTCACTTCAAGACTAAGCGTTACCAGCCCTGTATTCCTGAGTTACTGCTTCCAGGAGGAACAAGACCAGCTTACGCGCAAGCACTTCGTAAAAGACATCATCAATAATAAAGCAAAGAAGCTGCGATTTTTTTTCTTTTGAAACATTTCTACATAAATAGAGCTTTCTAAGTATCAGTTGATCCTAACAGGAACTATTCAATCTCTTTCAGCAGTCTGTAGCATGGGAAGGCTGGCAATTCTGATTTTAACAGGCTCTATAGCTATAAAAATCACCTTATAACAGCAGATTAGTTATTCATTCATATGTATTAATCAGCTTTATAGGTGTATATCCTAGATTATCTTGTTTTCTTATTGTGGAATATTGTGGATTATAACCCTGAGACTAATATTGAATCTTTTTATGGTTTTAGTATTTCATAGATCCATTCTTGATTCTGTCTCTGCTATAGAAAGGTTATCATAATCAAGTAAAAATCAAAGATAATCCCAAATCTGAGGTCAACTAAATTTGTCATCCCTGCTCATCTTTTTTATGTTGGGAAAGTATGTGGTGTTTTGAAGCTAAGCTGCAATCAGTAATGTTAATTTAAAAAATATTTGTCAAACCTTTCCTATTTGCACATCCCTTGTTGGTTTTTGATGGATGTATAAACATGGGTAACTTCTATAACTTCTCTGAGCTTTGGTTTTATGATCTATACGATAGTAATATATTTCTTATTTTTAAATTTGTGTATGAATAAAAAATCAGTTTACTTGTGAGTACATAGTAGATATACAATAACTTTTTTTTCCTTATAATTATACATATATGTGAACAAATTAACCTGAGTTATTTGGCACCAAGTTGGGTGCTGGGACTACAAAAATTCAGGCAGCAGAAGGGAAATGCAATAAATACTAGAGGAATAAAAAGCCTTCCAACTGAAAATAAGCCAAACACTGAGAAATAAGTAGTCATTACAGAACCAACCACATGACCAATGCAGTCCTTTGTTCGACATGGTCTGAGCAGAGCAATAAATCTAAACATAAGTTGAGAAGGTCAGTTAATGATCAAAAATTAGTCAAAAGGCCTATTCCTAAAACTCATGCTGTTCTATCTAGGTCACTTTCTTCTGTGAAGCTTTGGACTCTTATTTAACACAAACCTCTGTTAATTAATAAGCATCCTAGCCCACATAAGATTAGCAAAAGCAAATTAAGAATAGAACACAAGCCTTAGGTGCACCCACACACTCACACAGCTGTTGACAGTCTAACCAAAAATCACTGGGTAGGAGAATCAGTGAGACTAAGTACCACACTCCATACACAAATGACTGAGCTCTTACAACCTAGCGCCATCATAATGTCCAAAATAAAGGTTATAAATATTACCAAACTTGTAACTGGAGAATGAAGAATAAGAACAGACCAAACTAAAGACTAATTTTTTTCCTCCAGTAATAGGCCCCACAACCTAGATTTATATGTGCCCTGACCAGAATCAAACCTGCAACCCTTTCGTGTAGGGGACAACACTCCAACCCACTGAGCAACACGGTCAAGGCAGGGAATATTTATTTCTTAATAAGAGTTTTGGCTACTTTGATGCTGGCTTAGTTAAAAATGCCTCATGTTTCAAGGCACTAAGTGTCTAATGTCTACTCTACTTAAAGGCAACACCTTTTAAAGAAATCTACATATCATCGACAAACCTTCGGTGAAAATCACGAATTAATTCCCAACTTTTGTACATATAATCTTCCAGGATAAACAATATTATATTCATTTATGCATTAAATATTTTTAAAAGAACATTATATGCTGGACCCTGTGCTAGTTGTTTTAGTCATAAACATGAATGTAATATACATCTGATGATATGAAGCACATAAGGTCTTGATGGAGATGGAAGGATGTAAATATATTGGTAGGAGTTTTATGAGGAGAACAGTGATCTGCAGCTTCAAACCTCCAATAATACTTAAGGTTAGGGGCTCCCACCAAAAAATTTCACTTCCTGAAAAGAGGTATTATTAAAGTTCTTACACACAAATTAGAGTTGGTTTTCTAGGAACGGAGACTTCGAAGGAGGCAGATGTCATGGCTATGCACTTTAGATGATGGCCTCTACCTCTCCTCTGCTGCCCTTGTGACAAGGGCCAGGGTCTGCTCCATAGTGTGGGTAGGAAGAGGCGGTGAGATATTAGAAACTGAGGCTGAAAAAGTAGTTGGAGGCTAAACAGTGTCAGGAACTTTATGCCATTCTGTGATGTTGTGGTTCTAATTAAGCGATTGAGAACCATCAAAATGTGTTAAATAGGCACTGCCAGGGTGAATAGTCACATGTCCATGTAACTTAGAGTTAAAGGAAGAGGAAACTCAAGCACAGACCTCTTCGGGAGATTGACTTTGAGAGTGGAAAATGATGGGAACTGTGAAAACCCAGCTGCTCAGTTGGACATTAAAACCAACTTTCATCAAAATTATGAAAATTGAGTATGTGATTTAGACACAGATAAGTAGAAGTTTTTCTCTTTCTCCTTTCTTTTTGATATAAAGGAACTTCGAAGATTGCTTTGGGGGGACTGAGGTACAATAGTTTTTGCCTCAGACATGATTTTCTTACTGTGAAACTAAAGCAAAGATTCTCTCTGCTTGTCTTGTCTGCCATTGGCGCCATGGTCCCTTATGGAATAATCCATAGTATTTAACTCCATGGTACTGTAGCTCTATGTGCTTTAGATTGGCAGGGTTGTCCAACCTTTTGGTGTCTCTGGGCCACACTGAAAGAAGAGGAGTTGTCTTGGGCCACACATTGAATACATGAACACTAATGAAAACTGATAAGCCAAAAAAAAGGTTTTAAGTAAATATACTATTCTGTGTTGTGCCGCATTCATAGCCATCCTGGGCTGCATGCAGACCACGGGCCACAGGTTGGACACCCCTGAGAGTATCTGCTCCACAAGAACATCATGTGAAATGGGAGATGATATCACCAGTATTAAACTATGGAACAAGCAGCATTTAAAATCATTACTGCTATTCCAGCTTGCAGATGCAAAGGTTGAGCTGTTTATTTTGATCATCTTGCTTACATTTGCAATTTGAGTCACTGAAGACTTGGTTATGGATCCATTTTGTTCAATTAGGTGAATTTTTACAAAACCCCTGTTCTAAAGCAGACACTTTGTCAGAGGCTGGATATGGGTGCAACAAGAAGTAGAGCAGATTAGAACATGAGTAAGACACTGCCACTGACTCCAATGGGTTCGTTAGCATCAATTAGACATCCTGGCTGTGCCACTTAGTAGCTGTGTGATTTTGTTCAAGCCACTTAAGTGGCTCCCCACTTTTTTCTGTTGTCGAAATGCAGATAGTTATTCCTACCTCACAGTTATGTTGTAGAGAGTATCTGGCATCGTGCATATGCACATGCACATGCTTAATAAATAGTAGCAAAAATTTTGCCCAAATCTTGCCTTCTTCAATTGATAATTTCAATTATATTTACCTTAACATATATTTTAGATCTGACTTTTGTACATTTCTTAAGCCTTGGTTTTCCACACTGGTGGATCCTTAGAATCACTTCGGAAGGTTTCCAAGTCCCCATCCTCCAAAAGTCTGATTTAATTTGTCTGGGTTGGAAATGAAGAAAAGAGTCAGTAATTTTTTAAATTAATTTAATTTTTATTGTATTTTTTCCCATTACCATTAGGTTCCATTATACCCTCCTCCCCCAGGAATCACAACAATGTGGTCCATGCCCATGAGTCCTTTTTCCTTTTTGCTCAATCCCTCCAACCCCTGACTCCCCGACTAGCTGTCAGCCTGGTCTCTATCTATGAGTCTGTCCGCATCTTCCTTGTTAGTTCAGTTTATTCTTTAGATTCCACATACGAGTGAAATTATGTGGAATTTGCCTTTCTCTTACTGGTTATCTCACTTAGCACAATGTTTTCCAGGTCCATCCATACTGTCGCAAAGGGTAAGATTTTCCTTTTTTATGGCCAAGTAGTATTCTACTGTGTAAAAAGTCAGTCATTTTTAAAAGGGTTCAGATAATTCAACTGTATAGCCAAGACATAAAGTGACTTTGATAGGACACCTAAATTCAACTTCGTTTTCTCCCTCTTGCCTACAAATAGTTAACTCACCTGTGTACTCTGTCACAATCTTTCCTTATAACCTTTTCTCTAAGTCAGGAAATAACCTCAAATGTGTCTATCACAGTATGAGGCCATTGTCTAGACTAGAAAATCTAGACAATTACCATGAAGTACAACTGGATGACACTTTCATTCCCAGAATCATTTGGGCTTTTCTTTAGAAATAAGGACCATGATTTCTCTTGGAACTGTGGTAGGTAGATTTTGGAACTTCTGATAGAATAAAGTTGCCAGCAAGCATCTAGCTATAACTCTGGGGACCATATTTTATGAGTCCCTGGCCCAAATACATTATGTGAGAATATGAATATACTTACAGGGATAAATCAATAGAATATTTGAAATTCATCTGACCTTTAACACCCGGAATGTATGACTACTATACACTGAGATCTTTTAAAACTGCTGGTCCTACACCAGGCCAATCAATCTCACTTTAGTCTTGAGAGACAGAATCATTTTTTACTTCTGTGATGCCTGAGTTTTCAATACCATAGAGATTTCCCCTGTGTTTCTTTATAACTCATTGTCTTTCCAAAATTTTTGAGCCCAAATTCTCGAAGTAGTGCCTGAATCAGAGTCTCTGATTTCACTTAAACTGCTTAAGCCTGAACAATGAAAGACACTATCAGGGTTCCACCAGCTATCAGTCATGAACCTGGCCCTAAGCCACAATGCAATGACCTCCAAAACTACGGTGCCAGAAGTATCGCAGTCTAGCGCAGCACAAAGTCCTGATACTTCCTGAGTTCCTGTGAATTTCTCCAGCGTTTGAGAAATTCCTTGGAACTTCACAGGATGCCAAGTTACAGGAGATATCACTCAGTGGATGGCTTTGGGAGGCATGTAAGAAATTTAATGGCGGAAAGAGAGATGGATTGAGCAGGGTATACAGAATACTTAAATGGAAAACAGCAATATTTTTTCGTAGTGGAATGAACATGAAATTTTAATTTAATAGAAATCTCCTTGGATCAGCACCACTTCCTCATCTTTCGTCCCTGTGGTTAAGGTGGGGCTGACACCATTGCTGGCTCCAGGCACCAGCTCCAGGACAAGCCAAAATCCTCCCCAGGACTTCTTCTGGAATCATGGTGAAAGTGACACTGTCTTCTCTGGAATGGCCAGCTGCAGGATGATATAAACCCAGAGTTACAACGGCTTTATTTTCTGTTGTATGGGGGATTACTACCCAAGAAAAAGTCTATATAGAAATAAGCAAAGCTCCAAAGTTGTAAGAAATAAATAGTGTCATGATGCCAGATTCCTCATGTTCTACTCTGCTTACAAAATGTCCATGTCGGTCACATAAAAAGTTTTGATTTCTTTAGTAGATGGGAGATGGATGAACTTAACTACTTCACTCGACTGTAAAAACCTAGGGTTGTGTGGTAACATATACAGTTGACCCTCCTTGAACAACACAGGTTTGAACTACGTGGCTCCACTTATAGGAGGATTTTTTCAATAAATACTATAAATAGATTTTCTCTTCCTATGATTCTCTTAAGCATTTCTTTTTCCTAGCTTACTTTATTATAAGGATGTGGTACATAATGTGTATAACATACAAAATATGTGTTAATCAACTGTTTATATTGTAGGTATGGTTTCCAGTCAACAGCAGGCCATTCGTAGTTAGAAAGTCAAAAGCCATATGAGGATTTTTGACTATGCAAGTGTCAGGGTCACCGCTATTTAGCTATTCAGTCAATTAATTGTCATCTAAAGTAGCAAGCCCTACTCCACACCAAAGGAAATTTGAGATCGTCAATACTAGTACTAAGTCTTCAAGATCATTCATGGAAATGGACATGGCATCCTCTGTGATTCATCAATGACTGGAATCAGATTTTATCTTTAACCTAATTTCAGGTGCAGGTTGCTAAGTGAATAAAGAAATAGAAAAGAAATCTTTCATATCACTAAATGCTGTTTTTTTTTCTTCAAAAACTATCTCAAAAATGTTCCCCAAATAAAAGACTATCTGCAGCAATAATTGTCAGAGAGGAAAGTGTCAAGGGAAGATATGTTGAATAATGAAATTACAGCCATCTGTTTAAAGAGGGCTTGGCAGTCTTATCCCATAAAGGAAGCATTTATTTCCTCTGCCAGAAATTGGTCTCAGGGGTTTAAAGTAGATCCAGAAGTACTGTGGCTTTATTTTACACATTAGATGCAAAAGATCTAACACTATTAAGGCTTTTGTATACCTAGATCCTTGTGTAACACAATCAACTTTAAACCCAGTCTTTGTATTTGCTGTTTATGACCGTATTGTAAATGTAACTGGCTTATTGAATTAATTGGACTCCATAGGAGCAAAAAGTAATTTCATTCTTTCCTAATGTAATGCCTTTAAATCTATTCCCTCAATTTATACCACTACTCCTCAACCCCTAAGATAAAATTCCTGCCATCTCCCACAGATTTTCTTACCAGTTTTAGGTAATAAATGAGTTAACCCAGCCTAATAGTCACGTGAATCCAAACCATCTTCCTGTTAAATCTTCTCTCCTCTCTCAGCTGTACTTGGAATCCTGGGGCATGGTAAGGGTACTCTCTTTCCCCACTTATCTCTTTCTACTATTCCTTTTCTACTCACCAGAATTCTCCAGAGGTTTAACTGAGAAAAGAACATGAAACAGAGCAGAACAGCTTACTTGATTATGAATACATGAAATTAATGACATTGTTGTTATAAGGAATGGGAAGGAAGATTTGGGAATTATCAAGTAGGAGAGACTTAACATATCCATGAACTGGTATAGTGTTATTTGAAAGAGGATCTGGATTAATTATAAATATATGTTGCAGACTCAAGGGAAATCACAAACCAAGTAAAGAAAAGAAATATAACTGATAGTATAATTGAGAGAAGAATCTTATAAAATGCTCAATTAAAACCAGAAAATACATGAAAATATTAGAAGATAAAAAAGAAAGAAAAGAAATAAGGGCAATGAATAGAAAACAGCAGCAAATACTATATATATAAATCCAAAATGTATTAATAATCACTTTAAACATCAATGGTCTAAGTGCACTAATTAAAAGATACTATGAGTGGATGAAAAATGAACACCTACCTATTGTTATTCTACAAGAAGCCACATTTAACATATAACACAGATAAATTAAAAGTAAAGAGATGAAGAAAGATATACCACACTAAAACTCATCAAAAGGAAGCTGGAGTATCTATATTAATTGCAGACAAAAAAGGCTTTAAGGTAAGGGAAATTATCAAGAAAAAAGCAGGACATTACACAGTGATAAAGTGGTAAATTCTTCAGGAAGACATAACAACCCATAACGTATACGTGTCTAACAACACAGCATCCAAATTATGTGAGGTAAAAATTAATAGACCTGAAAGGAGAAATACATGAAGTCACTATTATAGTTGGAGACTTTAACACCCCTCTTTTAGGAATTGACAGATTCAGCAGGCAGAAAATTGGTAAGAACATAGCGAACTAAACAGCATCATCAGTCAACTGGGTCTAATTGACATCCAACAACAGTAGAGTATACATTTCTCTCAAGTTCGCACAGGATATTCACCAAGATACGCCATATTTTTGGCCATGAAATATAACCTATTAAAATTTGTGGGGTGCAAGGAAAACAGTGCTTAGAGGAAATATGTAGTTTTGAATGCATAATTGAAAAAAAAGATTTAAGATCAATAATCTAAGCTTAGAAAACTAGAAAAATAAAAGAAAATGAAATCCAAAGTAGACAAAAGAAAGGAAATAGAGTTTTGGTATATATATTGTATTTGTAAGAATTATCTTTATAGGGGAAATTCAGTTGAAATTGAATTTTTACTATGTATTATGCAACAAGTTCAAATTTTGCATCTACCATTTAATATCTGACTAACGGCAAAATACTATAAAATCTCTCTGAGGCTCATTTTCTCATCTATAATAGAGATAATAACACCTACATTTTTTTATGTTTATTGTGAAGATTAGATGAAATAATTCCTGAAAAACACTTAGCATAGTAAGCACTCAAAAGTGGTAGGAGATATCCTCATCACCAGCCTCATTATCACCATGACCACCACCACCACCATCATCATCATCATCATCATCATCATCACAATCAAATGCACATTGATGAGCAATATTGAACACACAAGGATAATAAAGCCTGGTGAAGAGACAAATTGTAGAATCTATAAAAGAAGCTTACTCTTTGCTAAGGAATCTGCTTACAACCCACCTTTTGAAAAATATGTTTGTATGTTAATTCATCCTAATATTGATGGCTCACCTTCTCCACAGTGACTGAACATTGGGACACTTCATCTCTTCAAGTTCCCTTAAAATATTCCACTCATGCACATTCATTTGCAGGAAATTTTGTAGCAGAGGAGAAAAGTTATCATATACCTCAAAGAAAACATTATGGAAATTCTTACTAAACACTTCTTTCTGTTCTATCAAGCCCTTCTTAGTAGCTCTGCCAACACTGGTTTTGTTTTCTGCCCCTTTTCCCCATAATGTGCCAATTCTCCTGCCTTCTGGCTCCCTCTATAAAGTTCCTTTTATAAACGTTAAACTCCTCTCTCCCTTTCCTGAAGAGTAATTCAGCTCTCCTTGGCTATACCTCTCAAAACTTGTATAACAGATCATATAACCTGGACTCAAAGAGTTATCTTTTTTCAGGACAGCTCATTTTACTCTGTTTTGTAGACTTTTTCCTGCCTGGCCATGGATGAAATCCTAGGCCAGTCCTATAGCTTTTCCACATACTTTAAGTTTTTCTTAGTCCATTTATGTTCAGTCCAACTTGACATCAAAATTATTATCATAAAGATTGAAGCTTCAACCCACCCCCAGTCTAAACATAGCTCAGAATGGAAAAAACTGCAGTGAGGAAGGGTTTTGCTGCATGCTTCTTCGTGATTTCCTCTCTAGCTCTTCTCAATCTGCAGCCTGTTGGTGGAGAGGGAAGAGAGATTAGGTTCAGAAAAAGTCTGGAATTTACAGTGGTAATCTGTTTCTCATGCCCTCCGGGAGTGATGAATGTGCAATGGCCCTTTTTTTGGGGTTCAGGGCAACCCGAGGGCACATCAGCAATCTCTAAGGGGAGTTTTCCTCCTCCACTCCATGACAGGTAGATGTTTCCTCTGCTGGCTGCCTACAACTCTTCATATGGTCCTGGATTCCTTTACTCCATCCCTGTAAGGGCCACATCCTGCCTTTAAGCATTCCTCACAGCAAGGCCCCTTTGGAGTGACCCAACATCCTGCGCTTCTACTGGGCTCAGATCTGGCCCCCAGGAATTATAAGCTTCTTCGCTCGGTTACACTCTGGGAAAGGTCGGCTATTCCCAGAGCAGTGCCATCTCTTAGGTCCGCAGCCACAGGCCCCTCCAGAAAACTACTTGCAGACAGGTGTCACTATCTCCCAGTGTTCAGGTACGAGAGAGAACACAGTACTCTGACAATAGACTCTCTAAAGAAGCCCCTTCTACAAATACAGCTTTATCAGTCACATGCCTTCCTACATATCCTGAATGTGTGATGGTCTATGACAGCGACTTTCAACCTTTTTCATCTCATGGCACACAAACTAATTACTAAAATTCTGTAGCACACCAAAAAATATATTTTTTGCCAATCTGACAAAAAAAGGTATAATTTTGATTCATTCACATCAGATGGCTATTTTATTTGACAGCCTAAGGGAAAAGAGGACAGTGCTCCTGACTAAACAGTATTGAATGTTTTAAAAATTCTTGTGGCACACTGGTTGAACATCAATAGCCTATGCCATACTGGGTCAGATTTGGCATCATCCTTTAGCAAATTGTGCATAGATGTTTTGGCACCTCTATCAAAAATGAGTGAGCACCGAACGCCATTTGTTTTCACTTAAGGCTTCATCCAAAACTAAGATTACAGTAGAATTCCCATGTTATTATCATTTTATTTGCCTATAAAAATTCTGCAGTATGTTCAGCAAAACTGAGGAGTATAGATAAAAAAATTTTGTATGTATAGTAATTTTATGCATTGATTTCTATTTTTAAAAACATTTTTGTGTAATTTTATTGTTTTTGTACTTTATGTTAAATTAAAAGAAGTTCTTTAAGGGCACACTCAAGGGATATAGCCAATGGAAGAGTGGGAGAAAGCAATTCAAATGTGAAGAATCTTTCTCTGTGGTAAATTCTCAAGAAAAAGTCTTTTCCTAATGCTGGCAGGTTGTGTAAAGTAGGGTGTCTCTCATGTTTTAAATTCTTCTTAATTCTATTGTTTAATGTTTAGAGGTATAGAGAATACTTATATGCACATATACTATCATTTAAAATTAGGCTTTCTTTAATAATAATATAAAAACAATGTAACTGAAGTTGAATTAACTTTTAAAAAAATAGCTTCATTCTCTTTTCATTGGCATCATAAAATTTGAACTTAATAAACCACCAGTGGTATAAGTACATTAGAAGCTAGGTTGCCAATTAACATCTTTTTCGCTGTGAAGAGATAATCAAGCACAGAAAAAGTTAAACAAGTTTGACTTTAATGTAATTAAGTTGGAGACAAATTTAATCAGATATTTATTAGATTTCCCCAAGGAGCCTCTGAAGGAGCAGCACTAATATTGTTTTCCTAAATACTCACCAGAGCTAAATCTTGAATGAAAATAAACAAAGGCATTCTCTTGCAAAGTCTTTAAACCCAGTTTCTTCTGCATATTCTCACTCTATGTAAGCGTAAGCTCCTTTACTGGCAATGGTGCTTTTTGAGTTAAGTACATTGGCCATTGATACCAAGTTGACCAGCTAGTGATGAGACTGCGTTACAGTAATTGCTTGTCTGGTTGCTCAGAGAATCCCCTAACGGTCTGGGTGAGAATAGGGAAACGGAAATATAATGCAGGTGTGCAACAAGGGTGTTAGAGAGATGTCATCACGTTAAGAAGAGCCTTTAGTGATACAGGTAGAAAGCTTTCCTACAATCCACTTTTCTACTTATGTTGCCTTGTCAGCCCATCTTAAATATGTAAAACAGGAGTGCTTGAATCGTAAACATGTGTGACCATTTTGTTTCTTGAGATCTCGAGTGTTAGCATTCACATAGAGTAAACAAGTTTGCAGTAAAAGGGATGGAACCAGAAAAACTTGATAATTTTACTAAACAATTTATGTCATAGTGCTGGTTTTCACCTACTATCAAGATCATTCAAGTCTCTGAAATTTAGTGCTAAATCATCATTTGAATGTTTTCAAGTTCAGCTCCAACTGCAGTGAATCCTACGTTTCCATAACAGATTCTTCCCTGGAGCCAGATTTTATTCACTTTTTCAAAGTCTCCTAATAAAGGGTCTGGCAGAAGGGGCTTGCTTGAGTGTGGTTGGTAGTATACGTGAATGTCTCTTCCAAAATGGACAGCAATTTGAACATTTCACCTGAAATGTCATATGGTGTGCTTGAGTGTGATATTGTTGTGTTACAGAATTACATGCTTTGATTTTGTAATAAAAGAGTTCGTAATTAAAAAAGGAGCATTATTTGTGCCAGACCCTGTATATGATAGACCATCTCATTCTCCTTTTATTCTTCATTAAGTTTTCAAATAAAAACATGATAAATACTGCTTTGATTTCAGTGTTAGAATTCACAGATACCTTACGATAAGTGCTTAGGGAGTATGAAGATAAATGGTGCTGGCTTCTCGCTCATTTATTGTGCTTTAATGTAAGGGGCCAAACACGAAACCACCTTTCCCTTGGTTTTCTAAAAATAAACTGAGGGAAGGAAAGTGGGGAGGAACGTGGTGAATCTGGTCATTTCCAGAGATCACAATTTGGAAGGGAGTAAATATCATTTGGAGTGGTTTTTCACTTTTGCAGATTACTTTAATAAACTTGTTCTGTAAAGCAAATGTCTCACAAAAATGTGCTTGAGTTTCTAATACAAGTAGGTGCAAGCTACTGAGTGGAGAAAACAAGACAGAAAAGAATAAGAAACACTGATTTAGTGGCTACAAATAGCTTCTCACTTATGTTTGGTAATATTGGCCATCTCATTGCCTGTAGCCATTGATCACCATTTCATTTTGTATGTGTACATTCCAGTTTTTGAGGAAATGGTGTGCTATATGATCAATTTTCTTGCTTTTAGGGGGAAAGACAAACTATAAGATATTACACAAAGACATAAACATTTCTTTGAGAAGCAGAAATAGAATTTAGTACAATTTTCCCTTGTTTACAAGGTGCCTGAAATGTATTTCTTCTAAATGGAGTTTTGACTTCATACTTATTACATCTATCTGCTACATTACAGTCTCAGGAAGTCCAAGAAAATCCTAAGATACCCAGGTTAAACAACAATAAAAAAAGCATACTTTTTCCTATTTCCATTTTTGAAAAGAAAAAAATTCCTTTCTCATTTCCTTCATCCCTTATTTACACTTTGCAATGGAATAACAGCTGTGTTTAGCTTGATGGATTTCAATAAATTACAACAGATGTTGGAGACACCTATGTTAATAATAATAAAAAAGTAATAACTATCCAGAATTTTTGCTCTCCAGACGCTGTTCCAGTTTTTTAACCATTTATAATTCAAACATTTGAATTAAAAAAGGAAGGGTAATTCCAGTTAAGGTGGGTTGCTTGTGTCCTGCCACAGGTAATAGAAACACCTTAGGTTTCATTAGTAGCCTGGGCTTGGGGGTGGGGGAGGGGGTGAGGAGGGAATACTTTAGACATGAGCGGTTAATGTGGATTTATTCCATATCCTTTCAAAAAGGAAATAATTGAGTCAGCAAATATGTAAATTCATGGACAAACAGGAGATGTTTACATCTAAGTCATAAGGCTACTTGAACAGTATTGCGTTGTTGAGGTTTGAGAAAGGAAGTTGGTCTGCAAGCCACTCTCCTTACTGTTAGTGAGCTATAAGTGTGTGCCTAGCACACTGTCCTAAAAACAGGGCCAAATGCTCTCTTCGTACCAACTCAACCCTCTGTTTGTTGCTGTGGTAGAGAAGAGAGGAAATAAACCAACATTTAATGAATCCCTACTATGTGCCAAGCATTAAATTAGCATGATACCTATTTTACTTCATTTAATTCTTGTTTAAATCTGTGCCTGATCCTGGGTAGGGTTTTAGAATCTTGTCCAACTTCCTGGCAAAATACCTGGTTGTCTAAATCCTAATAATCTTACCCTCCTTTTTCTGAGGGATGGCTGTCCCATACTATCTTTTAAAGAACCACCCTAGAGGAGAGCCTAAATCGCATACTCTCTAGAAGATGTGTCCAGGCATGTCTGACTTAAACTGGTCCTGCATATTCCTGTAGGGTTTCCATGTGGCTTTAGTCAAATTTTGAGGCCTTCAGAGATTTATGGGGAAATATCCCAATGTTCTGTTTTAGCACATTTTTTCTTTTCTTAAAGAAATAGTAATAATATTTACGCATTTTGCTGTTTTACTCCACTATTCATATAATTTTTTACTTTCCTGAAAACTTTAAATATACAATTTCCTTCAAAAGAAATATGTTAAAGGATTTAGCATGCATGGAAATTGTAAAGACTTGGTTATATGTATGGTTGCATTTAGGTTTGATAAATTTTATTCCGAGAAATCTAAAATGAATTCAAATAATCATCAAAACCTGAATATTTCATAAGTTTTTACATTTTCCAAATATACAGAATGCTACATAACCAGAAAAACTTATAGTACCAGTATAGAGTAATGAATGCGTGAGCTTACATTAAGGAGTCTCTTAGCTTCCATACGATTCAGAAACGTGAGTTAGACGGATTTAACGTGCTTACCACTGGGAAGTACATGTTTTTGCTTATTTTTCTCCTATCAAAGTTTCTCAGCTCAGAGAGTCAGTGACTGTAACATCTTTTTTTTCAGCCTTTATGCGTTGTGGACTATCACCCACCGAAAGCAAAGAGAGCCTGTTGTCAGGGAATCCCGGTAGACCATGAACACTATTGAGGTTTTCAGTAGTACCAAAAGTCTTATCCACCCAGTATTTCTTTATTTAAAAATCCGTTTTATGTGCTTGAAAGGGAAAAATATCTTTAATACTTTAAAACTTAACTAATAATTCAGCCTGAATTTTCAAACAATGCATGGGGGCATAACATATATTTCACATTCATGTTAGAAGTATAGTGTCTTACATGGTTTCAGGATAACAACATAGTTTCAGTAAAACAGATGGAAATAATCTATGAAATTCATTTGTTCTATTTCTAACTTGGAGCAATATAACAGTTTAAAACCTCTAACTTTGTTTTGTTTTTCCCTCTATATCCCCTTTGCTTGGAAACTGCTTCTGATTTTCTACTACTTTTTTTAAAATTTGGGTGATATTGATTAATAAAATTATATAGGTTTCAGGTGTACAGTTTTATGATACATCATCTGTATATTGCATTGTTAAACAAACTAGAACAACAAATAAACAAAAACTCACCGACACAGACAACACTATGGTGGTTATCAGAGAAAAGGGGAGTGGGGATGTAGTAAGGGGTGAAGGAGGTCAAATATATGGTGACAGAAGATTTAAATTTCTACTCTTAATGACTTCCTCCACTTCTTGAAATCTTAGCAATTACTTAGAATCCAGTTTAAACACCAACTCCTGAGTGAAACCTCCTTTAATCTTAACCTTGTGAAAATGTACACATGTACCTTCCTTCCTTCCTACTGCATTTTTATTCCACTCTCAGAGCATTACCCTTGTGCCTCATTTTACAATCATTTCTATTCATTTTATCTCCTTCACTAGAATTAAGTTTCTTATGGATGAGATTTTGACTTGTTTTTTTATTCTATTTCCATCTATAGTATATTTCCAGGAAGAGTCATTTATACATAGTGTATAAGAGTTGCAGTTTTTGTTGTTTTGTTTTTGGTGGAATTAACCCAAACAGAATATAGACAATCATACAAGAGGTTTCCACAACTTCTTATTCAGACTTAGTCCAGATTGTCATGAAATGTAAGCCTCTGTCTCCCCAGCTACACACACAGCTTCTCATTTCTATTTCTAATCCTCCACCTACACAGAGAACAGTGAGCACCAGGGGTTCTCACCGCATCAGCGCTCACTGAGTCTTTGCTGGATTTCATTGTACAAATAGTTATAATACCAACCCTGTGCAAAGCTGAGACAACTCATAATTTTACTTGAGATGAGGTTAGGGAGAGAGAGGTCATAGTAAAATGATTGGTGGGAACAGGCTATGCTGTTTCATTCGGAAAGACTTGAGTGAAGACAGTGGCAAAAAAAACCTCCAATAATATGAGCAACTTTGACTTCTACATTCCATCTTTTGCTTGAATAAACTCTCTACGATTCAGTTGTGAATGCTGTTTCCTTTATTCTCTGATTTAATGTACTTTAGTCTACTTTCAGAATTTGAGGAATACAAAACTTCAATTCAGTAATATCTTCCTGGAACAACATAAGAAAAACATCTCAAGCATATTAGGTGTTTGTGGCACTTATTTAAATGTTGGTGAAGTCTAAGTGAACTGCAGCTGCATTTTAACATTTGTTTGACATAGACATTGGCTAATAAATGCAACGTGAATTTTAATGAACGGCTAAAATAACCATACTTTCAGAATAAAAACTTTTCAAAAATAATAATTTGTCTGTAATTATTTTTAGTTCTAGAAATTACTTATTCTCATTTAAACTCTTCTCGCTGAATAAACATTCTGAATTCTGAAAGTTATATGATTCCCATCCACTAAAAAAATAAAAATAAACATGGGATTTCTCACCTTCTAAGTGAAAGCAATTATAAACAAGGAATTCTTTTCAAATGTTTTCCTGACTGATGAAAGTTTGCACGAAACCAGCACATGAAAGAACAATTTTTGTCAGGTTCAAACTACAATCATTACAACGCACATGGGGCATGGTTTATTTCCAGTCCACAGACACTCTGGATGTCTCTTTGGAATGAATGTCAGGGCGAGATAGAGTCACCCTAACATAATGTCAATGAGGAAGCTCCTTCTGTATAACATAACTAATTAGGCTAAGTTCATGTCTATTCTCTATAAAGTCTACCACACCTATGGGTTCCTTTGTGGTACCTTTGAAGATCGATACCATTTCCTTTGCCTGTACATTGGTAATACCTGCTCATTTTGATAGGTTGATAGTTTTAGGACACCATTTTGGGATATGCCTCAAAAGCAAAAAGCCCTAACATGTTTGTCCCTTTTTCTCTAGTTTTATGCAATTGTGGAAACAGAATGAAGTAGAGAGATTAGAGAAAACAGGCAGTTGGATTTAAACAGGGATAGTGTTTTCTACTGGTATTTTTTTCTGAAATTTTAATATATTTAACTTAGGTTTATTGAGTGTCTATGTGCTTGGTACTTTCTAAAAGGACGTGGAAAAACTTGAGAGGTGTCATCAAAGGAAGTAATAATCTAGTGATGGAGACATACACAAATAAGTTCTCTGCCAGCTAGAGTATGACTCACGCTGGGTAGAAGTACACACGAAGTTTGAAGTAGATGGGAGAAGCAGTTCAGATAACAATTTTAATTAGAACTAAACGTTTGAGAAAGCCTTTCTAAAGAAAGGGACACTTGTGTTGTGTCTTGAAGGATGGGAAAATTTCAACAGGTAGAAATGGGAGGGACAGGCTTGTGGGAAGGTGGAAACATAGGGGCAGATGTTCAGAAATAGAAGAGTTAGATTGCGTATTGACTTCTTGGAGGCAGAAGAGGATATGGTTATAAAGACAGAGTGGTTATCTGGGTTTCATCCTGTGTCCAATGAGAAACAATTGAAGACTGGTGGAAGGGAATAATCATCCTTTGTTTTGATTTTCCACATAAGAGTTTTATAGAATAAGATTAAAAATAATTACAGAAGTTTCAGACTAAAGCTTATTCATACAGCAATCCATCTTATACTGATATTTCAGTGATGGAGACTTGGAAGCAGGGGAACGAGGTAGGATGCCATTTAAATTATCCAAGTGAGAACCTTAGGTGATGGTGATAAGAATTCAAAGGAGGAAATCAATGTTAAATATGCTGTAAAGTCTAGGTTAAGAGTGCTTATACACCAAGTGGGTGTGAAGAGTAAGAAGTGGGGAAGAGACCCAGATGTTTCTGAGTAGAAAGTTTGTGAAGAGAATTCCACGCTGGGAAACTTAGGAGAATCACACACATGGGGGCTATGACTGTCAGAATTTTCCACTTGCAGGCTGGTGCTTAGGATCAGAATGGGAAAGGAAGACTGTCACATGAGGCAATGGTATAGCACAAAACTGAGTGTACAAAACTGACAATTATGCACAAAGTCAGGGTACACAGCTAAAGTGCAGAGTGCCAAAGTGCCAGAGGAAGGTGTCGAATACAGAGTTTAAAGTCAGATACCTAGGTCCTAGGAGAGAGAGCAAGTGTCTGGGCCAAGGGCAAAATGGGAGCGGTGCTAGGGAAAATGCTGTAATGGAGTCTCAGCTGGCCAGGGTGAGTGGGTAGGCCCAGGTTAAAGCACCAAGACAGGAAAAGCAACTTTGCACCTTTTGAGAGAGCTTGAGGTGATTATGTAGATAAATTGCTGAAAGTGGCATTTGCAATTCACGGAAAAGTTGGAAGTTAAAAACGAAGAGAGTTTAGATTGATCTTCATCGAGGCAGAGTGCATAACATGGGGAAGCATATACCACCCAGAAGAAAACATAGTGAGGGGGAAAACGATATACAATGCATCTTTCATGGAGTCGTTCTAGTAGGAGGCCAGTAGAGAAGTTATAAGGCCAGTGGGTATGAATTTTCCAGTCAAAAAACACCCAAGTTTGCCAAAAATGTAACTTTATTCACTTTTCCATAACTTAAATACTTCAAACCCCCATTTTTTTCTCCTGGAAGACAGAAATCTTACTCTGATGAATAAATTCCATGTTTTGTTCAGACATTTTCAAGTCCAGTTAATTCAGGATTTTTCTCAGTTTGTGCCTTCCCACCATGAGGCATCATAGTCCTTGAAGAGTCACATGGAGCCAACAGCATGACTGATGAGGGAGCAACTAGAACTGGCTTGTCAGAGTGGGCTGAGCTGCAGCTCTTTATGTGCGGTTCATTCATCCATTAATGCAGGATCTACAAGACTTCCATTCCCCCTGGGATGTGTGCCGTCCTTTCCCTGGCCATCAAGTCACTAGCAGGTCCCCCAGCTCTCTCCTAACCAACCTCTATTGTCTAGAAAATGCAGGTATCCCCAGTGCTATGGGAGAATCTTGAGGCTGTCTTAGGTTCTCTCTGAAAAATTATCTCTCAAAGCAGTCATTTGTAATTCCACCATCTGTGAACAGCAAACACGTTTTAGTTTGTAGCCATTCAAGTGTCAGATGAGAAGTACACATGAATCTTTTCAACTCAAGGATTTCCACGCTTCTCTGAAGTATCCTACTCGGTCACCAACTATTTAATTAATGTAAAATACTAACTGGAATCAAAGAAGATAAAGAAGGTGAATTAATTTTGAAAGACTTTCATCGACTAAAACCTTTAACTGAATGTTACTTAAGATCAAGATACATTTATAAAAACTCTAATTCTGAGCATTGGATTATGCTGGACTCTCCTAACCTCCAGTAAAATTCATGCACAGGAAGTGAATTTGGTTAGTCAGTTAATGAAAGCCATGAGTTTCTTTCCTATTTTTAGACTCCGCTGTGTGTGCCTGGGGCCCCTCTGCAGAGATTCCCTCAAGCCTTCTGTGGCAGCAGGGACGTTGGGGGCTGCCAGCAGCATGGGGCCCAGGAAAGTGGGATTTTAAGTGTCCCTTAGACAAACTGTCAGGCAATGATTCTGTTTTTAACCTGACCCCTTAACATCATTTTCAGTGGTAACTGAGAATTCCAATTTCTGATCCTTTCTAGGATTCTGTGATAAAAATTAGCCCTCGTTGTAACAAGTTATACTTCAATGTTGCTGTTCTCTTAGTAGACTTCAACTATCTGTATTTCAACTGAAAACTTTGGTAACATTTCTCATCTGTTTTCATCTCTTCTCCTTTTAGTATTGTCCTTATTTAAACATTTTCTATACTTTGTAATAATTTTTATTTCCTTAAATTTCATAATAGTGGGTTTTGGGACAGGGCATAGAAAATGAATATATCTTATCTACCTTCTTCAACTGAATTTCCTTCCATAGCATTCTGAGTTTCTATAAACCTATGATTCAAAATAATTAAAACAGTTTAATGCTGTATTCAATACCAAAGTCTACAGATAGACTCAGGAATTTATAAAGACAAGTAATAAATACAGCTATCATTTATGGAGTGCTTACTCTATACCAGACTCCCTTTTAATCTCTTTTTCAATTAAATAATTTAATCATCACATGTATATGAGGTATGTTCTATTTTAAAGATGAGGAAATTGAGACAGAGTGGTTCAGTAAATTAAAGATCTCACAGCCTCTGAATGGCAGAGCTGGAATTTAAACCCCAAGCTGCTTAGCACCTTAAATAGAAACATGTTAATATCTACTTGGGCAATAGGGATTTCAGAGTTAGCATTTAGCCTGAGTAAAAGCCAGATTGTTGTCTTTTCCTTCTCCATTTAAATTCTACATCTATTTTTAAGTTGTTAGTATGCAAGACCACTAACTTAGTCCATCAAACCTGGGCTACCAGATTGTAGAACTCCAGGGAGGCCATTCAGAACAGTCTAGTCTTATTTCTCTTAATCGTGATTTAGTAGAAAGAGGCCTGCTGTGTCCGTGACTCTACCGTATGACAGGAGTAAATCACTGTACCATTCGCCAAGCCCCTATTTATATTACCAAGGGGGCTTGGTAATCTTATCTGTAAATTGAAGAGATTTTACTAAGATAATAACGACCAGGTTTATTCAGCTCCATTGTATGTGAAGAATTTCATAAATATATATATTTATATATGTATGTATTTCTAATAACTTTTCAGTTTCAAGATGACCTGATGAATATGTATTTGTTCTGTCACTCTCCTTTTCGGGACACTGAACTAGATCCCAATGACCTACCTGTCAAGTCCAAATTGCCTTTTGTACTTTAGGGACCTGTATATTGTCCACACTTGTATTCTAACAGTCATTCAGGGACTCATTCATTTCCATCAGTTTCATGAAGTCTCTTTTTATTTGTCAAACCCATACTGATCTCCTTCCTAAATGGTAGCATATATGAAAGGGGCAGGGTATCAGTGATTAAAAATAGGGCTACGTTCATCTTTTGTATGTTATCTTTGTTTTATCAAGGAGATTATATGCTCCTAGTGGGCAAATTGCAATATCTCATTCTTAGTTTTAAAATATCTTCCATGGAAACTCATATAATGCTTGGCACAAGTTGAAATATTATGTTTTAAATGTTGGTTCAGAAGTTAAGAAAAACCAAAATGTGAATTTTACATCTAGGCTTAGAGATGCAAAATTTTTTACTGTGTTGTTTGAAAGACAGAAATTTTCAAATATTTTGGATAAAGATTTATTTTTAACTTAAAGTTGATTTTCTAATTTCTCATTTTTAGATTTAATATTTAAATTTAATTTATGGATTCCACTGTAATACCTGAGAATTTAATGTATTTGCCAGGTTTTTATCCTCCACATCTCAGCTCAGTGGTGGGTAGAGAATGTGACATATGAAATAGTAATAAAACTAGAAAATAAACAAGCTCACATTTAGAAGAAAAGGACCATATCTCTATAAAAGAAACTTGCTTTCCTTTTAACACTCCCCTCTTCTTTTTTTTTTTGACAGAATGATATTGACTAAAAACATCTCATGGGAAGAACCTGCCAAAATAAGAACATTTCTAACATTTCTAGTTATTAGTTTTTGACTTTTCTTTAAATTGGTGTATCATGTCAGCATGTATTTATTGATCATATATACTGTTGCCCATTTGATCTACAAACTTACCTGCTCAGTGAACTGGATTTCCAATATGGAGTTATCAACTTCCTTGTTATAATTTTTATCTTTATTTTCTTCACTGTATTCTCTTGTAATATTTTTATATCTATGTATTGATGCCCTAATGATACCCCTTAAATATCACGTGACTTGCCAAAAACAGTTGGCATAATGCTAGACTCATGGCGCTCAACTAGAGTATTAGATTAGTTGAGTAATTATGAGAAACAAAGTTGTTGTATGGGAAAACATCAGGGAGCTTTTTATTCTTTCTGAAGTTTGTAGCAGATTTTTTTTAAAAAGAAGTCTCATTAAAAATTGTACTTCCTTAATCATATCTGGGAAGAAAATGTTGTCAAGGGCTTGGAGTTGGAGGAGGAGCTCTTGAAGAACTTTTCAATTACACGTCTCTTTATAGACTTATCAACCCAGTGTGAAGTGATAGGATACGCCAGTAGAGCACAAGCTGGTTAATTCAGTTTGAAAGCAAGTCCTAGGCAGAAAAATAAAACAAAACAAAACCAAAAAAAAACCTCTTTTGTTTGTAGCATTTAAAAGGTGTGTATGTATCTGGTCTATTTATTTAGATCAGGGGTTGGTAAACTATGACAGGTAGGCCAAACCTAGCCACTGTCAGTTTTTGTAAATAAAATTTCATTTGAATACAGCCACATTCATTTGTTTACATATTGTCTCTGGTTACTTTAGCAGTATAACTTAACTGTGAGTTAAGTAAACCACAGAACTGAAAATATTTACTGTTTTACTCATTACAGAAATAGCGTGTCAACCCTGATTTAGAGGACCTTGCCGACTCTGCTCTTAAGCACTGATGTGTGCTCTGCACGCAGTAGTTGATGAATAAATACCGCTGATTAAGTAACTCACTCATTCATCTGGTGTTGAATCTACCTGATTTTGACCACATAGAATCTTCAAGAATATAATACACAATATTTAATCTGGCTTCAAAATCCTCTTGTGCATTCTCTAAATTCTAAATGATCAGAAATTATGGGGTGGGTAAACCTTATTCTCTTACAATAACAAAACAACTAGTGCTTGATTGATACCATCCTGCCAAGTCCTGTTGTGCTTATTTACCTGGAATCAATAGCTCTTTCAATAAATAATGTCTGCATAATTATAATTTATCAAATTCTATAGAACTCATAAGTCCTTCAAATGTATTTATTAGTTCTAATACAAAAAACAATGTGGAAATAGCTTTACACAGCTTTGCCCTGGGCTGTGTAATGTTGAGAAAAAGTGGTTTCTCCTGATAAATCTATCTGCTTCCTTTCATTGGTTCCCCCCCTCCTTTTTTTTTTTGGACCAAATGGAGTAGTTATTTTAGCTTAGATTTTCAAATATGTCCCTTCCATCATTGCTTGGCTGTTATTTTTTTATTATTGTTCTAGGGATTCTGTTTCACATTTGTCTTTTTATTGTACACTATTTCAATTTTATTTGGGAAATTACTTTTGGGGACGTATACATAAGAAACTGAAATATATATGATTGGTTGTCACACCAAGGATATATGTATGAATCTATACAAAGTTAATTCAGTCAGTCGATTGACTTGCATCCATTGTGAAAGCCAAAAGTAAGTAGCCCTGATTCTCAACTCTGAGACTTGAGGGGAATCATCTGGCATTCCAGTTGTGGTGGAGAAGGTATTTAGCTTCATACTATAATTAGCATTTTCAGAAGGACCATAATTATATAGTACATTATTTCTCCAGTCCATTCCACACAAAGGGGTCTTTTTGTGAGTTTAGAAGTAACCGTAATAACATGAATTTTAATGATTGACAGTTATGGGCTAAAATATAATCATGAACTGATGGATCTTTTGTCTGGAAAACTTTACTGACTTTCAAATACATTATTTGTAATAAATACTCCTTACAGGCTAAGTGAAAATATAAACAATATGCCTTTTAAGAAAATAAACAAAACTAAAGCCAGAAAAAGAAAAACACTGAAATATTTTATGGGATGAGAAGTCCTACTCCTGTCAATTACTTAACTTTTATTGTTCATTCATAACTTAATGAATTCGTGTCCACAAGCATGAACTAAAGAAATAACTATTTTCTTTTACCCATCTTCAGATAGAACACAGAAGTAACTTGAGGATCATGTTGTAAAGAAAAGAAGCTAAGCTCAGACACAAACATGCAAGATACTATAATCAGGTTTTCCAAACACACTTTGCTTTGTATTTTAAAAAGCAGTCCTTACATGCAAAGCAACAGAAGCTAAAGGTACATGATCTGAAATCCACAAATAGTTCCAGCTATAAATCTAGAAGCACTAGTCAAAAGTGAGATGTTTGAGCCAAAGGACTTCACACCCACTGTCTTAGTTGAGGCTACTATAACATAAATACCACAGACTGGGTGGCTCATGGTCCTGGAGGCTCAAAAGTCCAAGATCAAGAAGCCAGCAGATCTGATGTCTGGGGAGGGTTCACTTTATGGCAGACAGATAGTCATCTTCCTGCAATGTACTAAGAAGGCCAGAGACCAGCTCTTTGTGACTCTTTGTATAAGGGTACTAATCCTGTGCCGTTATTAGAGGTGTATAATGAGGGTCCTGCCCTCATGACAACTATTTCCCAAAGATTCCACCTCCAAATATAATATTGGGTATTAGGGCTTCGACATATGAATTGGGTGGGGGGCAGGGAATGCAAAGATTCACTCCATAGCACCTACCTAAACCAAGTCACTAAAAACAGAGACTCAAGAAAGTTTTCAGGGAGATTGGTACTGATTCTGCAAACTCTAGGGGATGAGGAGTAAATTGTGGGTAGGTAGTGATAATATAATGTCATTTATACCCACAATAATAAAATGCTTACTATGTGTTTAAATAAATTAAGAGATTTGGTTTGGTTTTGTAAAAAAAGAAAAGGAGAGAAAGAGAGAGATCTATGTACTCCCAAAGTAAGGCTGTAAAATCTACTTCAATTCTAATTCACATTATCAATAGTGTTTATTCAAAGACTGAGCTGCATGGCTTTAATGCAAAGCTGATTCTGCCTTCAGAAAGACCAGCTTGTTTTGTTCAGTCTTGGCAATTTGATTCATAAAATAGTTCATAGTGCTTACTGAATGTCTATTACAGGCCATAAAACTCCCTTCACAGGTCTCAAGTGAAACCTTCTCCTCCTTGACTGTTTTATTTCCTCTCCCAGAATGGAGAAACATCCTCAATTGTTTTCAGAATTTAATCTGAGAGCCGCGGGGAAGTATTTTCTTGGTAAGGGTGTTCTTTTTCCGACCAGTTTAAAATGCCAAAATGCTCCGTAAGAGGAGCCTTAAGCTTTACGTCTATACAACACCAAAAAGCGATGTGATAGAAACTCTACAGCAAAAAAAAAAAAAGAAGAAGAAGAAGAAGAAGAAAGGAAAGCAAAAAGCATTCCTTAGCAATTAGATTATATTCGGGGAGGAGGCAGCAGTTTGGGCAGCTCTGACCATTACTCTAAGCTGGTATTTATTTTATAAGCATAAAAGGCTTAATGTTAACACCCACCAAAATAAGAACCCTATAGGGAGAATGCACCCTCTTCAATGAATGTCTTTCAGTTTGATCCTCTTACTGCTGCGGCTTTGCATATAGATGGGGTATTGCTTTCTGTTATTTGAATCGGTATTTTTCATGAGCGAGAATTATAAAATCAGGTGGCTACAAGAATGCCTCTCTGTACTCTAGGAAACACACTGTATTTTCACTTAACTCAAAATATCTTTGTATGAATGCGGTTGCCAACTTTTATACTTTGGTCAACTTTTATATAAGCAGCTTGAAAAATATTATCAACAAATAAGAAAGGAGAAATCCTTTCACAGCATGCAAAAAATACTTCACAGATCTTTGAATGTGTTTTATATTACTCATTTTTAATCATTTTTTATTTTTCAATTACAGTTGACATATAATATTATATTAGTTTCAGGCATACATCTCAGTGATTAGACATTATATAACTTATTAAATGATCATCCCAATAAATCTCATACCGTTCTGACACCACACATAGTTATTAGAATAATATTGACTATATTTCTTGTGTTGTACTTTTTTTAAACTGAATTTATTGGGGTGACATCGGCTCACCAGACCACACAGGTTTCAAGTGTGTAACTCAAAAAACATCATCTGCACACTGTGCTGGGCGCCCATTGCCTCGAGCAAAGTCTCCGTCCGTCCCCATTTATCTCCCCTTTGCCAGCCTCCACCTCCTTTATCCCCCTTTCCCTCTGGCTATCATCACACTGTTGTCTGTGTCTGTGTGTTATGTGGGCATGTTTTTTGGCTAACCTTTTCTTCTTTCATCCAGCCCTGCCGCCCTCCTCCCCTCTGACAGCTGTCAGCCTGTTCCATGTTTCCCTGCCTCTGTTTCTATTTTGTTCATCAGCTTATTTTGTTCATTAGATTCCACATATGAGTGCAATCATATGGTATCTGTCTTTATCTGACTGGCTTATTTCACTTAGCCTAATAATCTCCAGGTCCATCCATGTTGTCACAAAAGATTAAGATTTCTTCCTTTTTTATGCCCATGTAGTATTCCATTGTATAAGTGCACCACAGCTTTTTTACCCACTCATACGTTTTAAAATGAAAAGACTATGAGAACCTAATATAAATATGAAAGGTTCATGATTTTTCAGTGAAAAAGAGTGATTCCAATCAGACACAATAATAGTAACAACATTCCAACACATATCCAATTTCATATAGGGATATTTATTTGCGTTTTGGGAGAAGGAAGTATTAGATTTGCTTCCTGCCCTTAAAGACTCTAAAAATATTATTATTGTTTTTAATGGAAATTTTCACCAAAAAATTTCCACCTTCAAGATGTAGTTGGGATTTCTGTATTGTTATAATTGAAATAATCAGGGAACAACATGGGAAAGTTATGGAAGAAAACCATTTGTCTTAAAAAGACTTTCTCCCCCTCTTGAAGGCAGTGGTGGTGAGGTGCTCCCGGCGGAGCTCTGTGCGCTCTAACCGTGGGATGAGATGCCTGCGGCGTTCCCCTTTGGGCGTATTGCTACCACCACTGCTACTAGATGTAAGTGATAATACAGAGTATATGTAGGATGGGTGCTTAACTCAATGTGGACTTTAAGAAAAATAAAGTTATTGTAAGACCTGGCCTTATCTTCAAGTGTTTTAAGGCACAGCCTTTGTTACCGAACTTCAGTTCTCATATTTTAACGAATCATGTTGCACACCGCCACATGACTAAAAGTAATGAGCAGCGACAGAGATTAAGCCTTATGTAACATTTATTAATATAAACCAGGACCATGAATGAAAGCAATAACTACGGCAGTGTCACTAATGAGGAAATATTTTTAAATGTTATGGATTTAATAGCACACGGACCTTGGCTAACACCATTTAAAATGACAGATAAAATTTACAGACTACTATTTTATCTTTATGATCAATAAATTATTAGTAGTCATGTCATATGGAGTCTAGTCATTAATATACCGTAATTTTTAAAAATTGGTACTAACACAACACAGTTAACTCTTTCACCTAAAACCACTTTTATTTGAAATAGTTACCCTAGCTCTGGCCAGGCAGCTCAGCTGTTTGGAGCCTTATTCATATGCCCAAAGGTCGTGGGTTTGATTTCTGATCAGGGCACATGCCTAGACTACAGGTTCGAACCTGGGTCAGATGGGGGTGTGCATGGGGGGCAATGGATCCATGTTTTTCTCTTACATCAATGTTTCCCTCTCTCTCTTCCTTCTTATCTCTCTAAAATCAATGAACATATCATCAGGTGAAAATTTTTAAAAAACAAGGAGTGATCCTACATTGACAATATATGTGAACGAAGGCTGCATTTTTTGTTTCAAAGGAAGCTTATCAGTATGTATATGCAATTTTGGGATATACAAAGGAAGCATATCAGTGTGTATATACAATTTTGGGATTACTTCATTGTAACTCATTCTGTACAAATATACATACATGAGTGCAGGCGTATACTCCTGTACCTCTGCAGAGAGATATGTAATAATAGTTGTCATTTGTCAAGTGATTATTATGCAAAGGACATAATATAAATCATCACATATATTCTTACCCTAAACCCTTTGAGGTAGGTTGAATTGTTATGGTTGTTACTACTGTCCTTATTATTACTGTTATTATTTTGTAGAAGACAAAATTGAAATTTGGAGATATAAACTAACTTGCCAAGGATAGTATCATGGGTAATTAGTTAGATTGTAGGCCCATATTCCTTCCCATCGGGTACACTGCCTTCCCTCTGTCTTTAACTATTTATACACTTTCACCAAAATCATCCCTATAATCTCCATGACTGAGCTCTGGGGTTTTGTAAGCATATTAAGTGTGAGAAAAAGAAAAGTTCTTTTATGTAATTTTTCAGTATTATTTAGTCTCTCTGGAGGTACAGGGCAAATGTCCTTTACTTAGGGAAAATTCCAGAATAAGTCCTGAAATTATCAGTGTAAAGTATGTTTGCAGGGGGGTGGGGGAGGGGGAGCCCTATAAAATCACTGTAACGCTGAATGCAAATGTAAATACTGTGCTTTGGAAAAGCAAATTGCTCCAAGCCTGACAGAAACAGAACAATATCTCTAAAGCTTTAATGTCCTTCGCCCAGGGTGTTGGATTGAGGGCAGAGGTTTGGATAAATGTGTTTTCCCCAGTTGCGAAACATTGCTTGTTCTTGTGGCATGCATTGTGTGTGCGTGAAGGAACAAGCTTAGGTGTCAATGCAAATAGAAAAAAGGGGAACTTCATGGGTGGGAGAAGCCTATCAATAACATGAGGCATGAGCACCAATGCTCCACGTTTCATAGGTGAAAAAACACCAGTTACATAAATGGTTTCTATACTTACACAGTCCTCAGACCTGCAGTCGCTTAGGAGGGTCACAAGGAAACAGGAATGCTGCGCACGGTGCCCCTCCGGGTCTGAAAGTGCTTCGAAAGACACTGTTGAACTCAGCTCCTTGAACTGATACTAGAAACAGGGTGCCGAGCGGACCTCTTCTCTTCTGCAGCCTTTTGTGCACTGAGGGGGACAGACCGAAAAAGCTCAGTCTCTTTCAGTCCTAATATTCTACAATTCCAGCTAAGTCGTTCCGTTTCGGTGAAGTCGCAACAACCCAGGCATCATTTCCCCTCATTCCCCCTCATGCCCCATTCAAACTCGGTCTTCCTCTCATGCCTATTATTTCTCCTAAATTAGCCTCACTTTTCTTTGATTTTTTTGTAAACTGCTGTATATACTAGGATTTTAATGGCTGCCATGTTGATTACATTGTTTTACATATTTACTAGTACTTCATATTCATTATATTGAAGTAACCTGATTCTAGTTGAGCTGCCTGGGGGCTAGAGACTTAGGTGCACCTTTTCAAGCAAAGAGCAAGGAATTTCCTTGAGCGCTGCACAGGGGACAGATAGCAATACTGTGACCTACAGACAAGAAAAGAAGCATTGTCTAGAATCAGATATGGTGTCAGTATGCAAAATAGGAAAATAAAATCAATGAATGGGATTAAAAACAGAATATCAACAGAGCTAAAGGAAGCAGAACCTGATTAACTGTTGAATGGGAAATTGTCCTAGCTTCAGAACTTATGTCAGTGCTGCTTATTAAAAATTGAAGCTCGGAGCAGTGTATGGTGTATGCTAATCTAACCTAATCTCATTCAAGTAATATATAGAACAATATATATAAGTACACATACATATAATTTATCCTGACAAAAAGTAGATACTTATTTTTAAAAACACTATATATAAAAACAAACTAAGCAAACAAGCAGAACAGAAACAGAATCATAGATACGGAGATCATTCGGATGGTTACCAGCTGGGGGGAGGGAAAGGGGGAAAAGGTGCAGGGTTTGAGGAGTACAAATTGGTAGGTACAGAATAGACAGGGGGTGTTGAGAACGCCATAGGAAATGGAGTCGCCAAGAATTTATATGCATTACCCATGGACATGAACTGGGTGGGGGGAGGATGGTCGGAGGGAGTAGGGGGGTGCTGGGTGGAGGCGGGCAAAGGGGGAAGAATTGGGACAACTGTAATAGCATAATCAATAAAATATATATAAACACTATAAAGTTATGCAGAGAAGGCTTTTGGATGATGTTTATAGAGCTATTAGTTAACAGGTTTTTAAAAAATTCTGAGTAATAGCTTCTTTAGAGGAAAACACAGCCACAATAAAAGAAAAAAAAGTATCCATTATAATGCATTATGGCCTATAAGTCCCAATTATATCAATCAATTTAAAAGTCAAGCCAAATAAAACTGATGTGGTGATAGAAATAGCAAATACATTTTCAAGTAACAAATAATCTTTTATCACCATAGAATGTCAGCTGAGGTTAGTGCAGCAGTTTTTCTGTATTTACCAAGGTCTTACAGGACTTGACCTCTTCAGCATATCATTGCTAGGTTTTAGGTCTTTGTCCATCCTAGATATCACTGGAGTTTGTGTTAAGCAAGCCTTTTATTCGGCTGAACTGTGTACCAGTGGCCTGCCTGCACCTTAAACTCTATTTCTATAAACTTCTAACTAATACTCCAGAAAATGTGTAGAAATGGAGAACACCTTATTTAAGCCAGTGAAGTCATATCTAGGAAACCATGGGAGGTTTGCTTTTCCCCTCCCCTCCCCTCCCCTCCCCTCCTCTTACATTTTTGTCTTTCCTCTTTCCTTTCCCTCCCTCCCTCCCTCCCTCCCTTCCTTCCTTCCCTCCTTCCTTCCTTCCTTCCTTCCTTCCTTCCTTCCTTCCTTCCTTCTCCCATTCTTTTGTAAGCACATAGAAATACTAAAAATATCCCATACTAAATATTCGAACAAACACCTTAACTAGTGCTTCCCTTCTGTCCATCTCTGCCAACCTTCAGAAGGACTTTTCCCAGTACACTTTGTTTTCTATCTCCCAGTACTTTTTTTTTTTTTCTAGTGCCATGGCACATATAGAAAGTGATAAATGACTAAAGCTGACCATGGCCATGGGGGCTGCCTCAGAAGACCCAGCTGCACCGGCTATTCCAAAGTGCTGAGAGGATTGGTGGCACAGTGTACCTGGGACCCCACCAGGGTTTGCCACTGTGCTGACGGACGCTCTGCTCAATTTAACTCACACCAGCCTGCGTTCTGCTTACAACACAAACCTGACAGGCTCCCACCCAAGGTCACTTAAGATTTTTTTTGCTACTTAACATAATATATGCTTTAGCTGACCTTATTTTATGAAAAATAAACATTTTTTATTGGCCTATTAAAAAATCTTGCACCTCTTTTTTTCTGTAACCGTATTCCCTACTTTCTTCTCGCTTGGGACACGTTCTGGGCACCACCTACATCCTCTTGGCTCACTGCTATTTCAACAGTTGCTGTTGTTATCAGGCCATGTGGCCCAGAGGTCTAGCGACCCTTATGGCAGACAAAACATTTTATGCCTCTTTGGTAAGCCCCAACAGGGATTTCTGGAACAGGTCCCTGGGTTCTGAAGCAGTGCTCGCTCTCTGCTGCACAGAGTGACCCATGTGTTGACAAGCAGTTCTTGGCATGCCACAGGGGTCAATAAAGACTGAGGGTCTCACCGTGGGAAACTGTGAGCCCAGAAACGCCATCGTTAGCTGGGTGTTATCAGACCCACTGACTCCTAAATTTTTACTGCAGCAGCAACCTACCATGTCGTGAGTGATTCACCTGGAAATGGGCCCAAGCAGGCCTGGAGGACACATGTAAGTTTTAGGGGCAGGTGGCCCAGGGTCCTCTGGAGGCTACTGCAGTTGCACTGGCACTTTCGCTAATGCTCCCCTCTCTCTCTCAGTTTGCATCTGTGGCTTCATGATAGGGATCCCTGTACCCCATTAATCAAAAAGGAAAGACATAGGGCTAATTCCTGACTTCTTGAGTCCATTGCCACATGATAACTCAACTTGGAAATGACCCTGAAGGATAGTGGAAAGCGGAAGCCCTTCCAGTGGAAAAGGACTATAAGCCTGTCGTTCATTCACTTGTGTGAGGGTGAATGTGACCCGAGGTATAGATATCAAGTCTTCTGTAAATGACTTAGCCGACTGATCCAGGGACAGGAGGGAGCAATATTGGAAGTCTGGAAATAAGGGCATTTTTGAAAAAAGCGTATGGATGGATAAATGAGAACTTTGTGTTGATATCTATTAGAAACTCTCCCCCACAGAGAGCCACAAACGCACCAGGTAAGCAAATGGACTTGTGGGTGCCAGCTTGCCGCTCCTTTGAGACCCAGGGCTTTTGCAGCAGGCCCCTAGGCAGTGTGGTCATGTACGCTCCTTATCTAGCTATTGCCTCTCAGCTCCAAATTCCCCTTTTTTCTGTCTACTTTGTGAAAATAAATGTGGGACCTTTCCGTATGTCTCCTTTGCCAGATGGCACAGCTTCACCCTCTGCGAGTAGAAGGGCGGGAGGGGGCTGCAGGAGGAAGCAGCGCACCTCCTTGCCTCGGGGCACTGGCTCCCCAGATTCCCACAGCTCTCTAGCCCCTCCAGCTCTGGCCCTGAGCACAGGGCTGTCAGTGTGCGCAGCAGTCAGCAGCTGCCCTTCACTCCGGTGCTTTTGTAGCCCGGTGACTGCCGGGGACTATCAAAAACTTTCACCAGCAGCTTGGAGAGAAGATACCCAGAGAGTTCTACCAGCAGGACACCACTGCGACCATACGGTCCAGTAAGCCATGGCTGGGTCCCCGCCAACATGGTCTTGATCACAACCCTGGGGTTGGGGGATGTCTCCTCCAGGTGCTCTATGCTAGTCCTAGGGGGAGTGGCAACTTCTTCTAGCTGTCATTTCTATATTCTTCGAAGCTCTCTTCAGTTCTTATTAACCAATTTCTTGTTATTTAAATACTCACTTATAGTTAACAATTACAGCTTTTTGTGGCTTTATAGACATATAATTGACAAATAAAAACTGTATATATTTAACATGTACAACTTGATGTTTCAGTACACAGGCACACCTTGGAGATATTGCAGGTTTGGTTCCAGACCACCGCGATAAAGTGGTCAAAATCTGTGTGCTGGTGGAGGGTCTTGCCTTCAATTTGTAAAAAACGCCACATCTGTGAAACACAATAAAGTGAAATGCCATAAAATGAGGTGTGCCTGTGTATATACATTGTCAAATGATCACCACAATCAAGCTATAGCTAATAATTCTTTAATTAAACTTTCCACGTCAAATGATGGTTTGGTTTATCTTCCTTGGCCGAATGCAGACTAAGAGCGAGGCACGGGCCATGCCAAATGGGCTCCCTCTCACTAAGCCTGACCGCGCCACTGGCCTTGTTAAATGCCTTCCTCTCAGCAGCAGAAACTAAAGCTGAGATCTTGTTCTGGCTCCATCTCTTGAGGATTCCAGCCAGCCATTTCGTGGCAGTTTGATGGCCGCCAGGCCCCAAGGAGTACACCTAAGTTCCTTCCCAGTGATAACTATAGATGAGCAGTTGTGGGAATCGGGATGCAACCAGAATGAAACAACTATGAGCTTCATCTTCTCATGGATGAAGCCACCCCAGCAGGCAAGCAAGCTGAACTCACTTAAGTGCTGACTGAACATGAGAGAAATCTTGAGTGGACTTTAGAAGAAAGATGATGGATATCGATGAAGGCATTAAGACGACATTAGCTGGGACAGTAGCTTATTCCATTCACCCTTGTGTATTAAGATTTTTCTTTTGGAAATTACAAACAGCTGCTAAATCATCAATGGGTGTGTGATGGATTGTGTTTAACGTGGGGCACAAGTACATGTGAGTGAGGTGAAGAATAAGCATACTTTTGCCCCAGTTCTTCTTCTCTGAACATCCCTATTTTCTCCAGCTATTACTGTGGTGCCCAGCTGCCCCCACTGGTCAAATGAAAGCGTCACCCTCAGAGGTCTCTCTGTTTCTATCCCAGGGCTTCCCTCTCAGCATCCTATGAGATATCTGTGGGAATGCTTTCCATCATTCTGACACAAGTATAAACCTGAAAGTGTAAGGGTGCTAGTAACTCAAGGGGTATACCTTGACCACTTGGCACTGGAGCCTTATGAATAAACGCTGCTCACTGGGCTAAGATAGATCTCTCTTGTCTTTTATCTTCAGCTCCCTAAATATGATCTTCTTCTGTTGACCTTCCTTTAGGTGTGGATATTTCATAGGATTTCAACTTTGGTCTTGTTCCCCATCCACTTTCCTGCTTCATCTCATTGCATTTTAACCATGACTTAATTGCTGAAAACTCCCAATCTGTTCCTGCCTTGTAAAACCACATCCCATTTTCCATAAGACATTTCTACTTCAATGTTCTAATCTAGGTTGAATGTAGCATTTAAAGGAGAATAGAGCTCACATTTGCCAGACCTGGTTCCCAACTGTTCCTTCTCTGGCATTTCCTTTCGTGAATGCCATCATCATGCTCTGCTTTGCACAAACTTGGAAGCTGCAAATGATTTTTTATTTTGTCAATAAATCTTGAAACATCCCTTTCTACACCCTCCTACCTTGGCAAACAATGAGCAAGACATGCTGATTTCTACCTTCTTAGTGTCCTCAATTTTCCATTCTACTTGACATTGCTGTAGCCCCCAGATTACAGCCAACTCTCCTTGTGTCTTCATTTCTAGACCAGCCATTACAAAGGAAACTGACAAGGACAAGTTGAGCCAGTGGACATAACAGTGGCAGGAGGGAAGCAGGTGTCTGCTGACTATTTTGCCCAGGTCAGGGGACAGTGCTGGACTAGCTTTAGTGTCTAGTACGCACTAAAAACTCAATGGGCATTTGCTGGAGAACTAAATACATGCTTGACTCTTGGAGCAAACATCATAAACAATAAAGGATTACAATTGAAACGAGTGAGAAGGAAAGGATCTTATAGAATACTTTGAAATTCTGTCTTGGTATTAATCCAAAAATATAAAGAAATTTCATTTGTTAAGGCTTTATCAGTAACCTAGTGTTTAGTATCCTTTTATCTAAATGTTGGTAACTTTGATCTGGGAGTCTTTTCATCCCTATGAGAATATTGAAATGCAGCTGACTAATGATTTTTTGGCATGTCATGTATCTCTCATATCATAGATATGAAATATCCAGAGATTTCTGACATTGGTAGGAACAAACATAGTGTTTGTTCTTTTGTTGTATTTTTTTGGTGACAGGTATCCATAAGAATAGAGGGAAGGTACAGACTGAGAGAGGAGCAAAGTGTAAACCTGAAGCACAACTTGGACATTTCTATTGTCATCCTCAGCTTCTTCATCTGTTCATTTCTTGTATCTTGTGCATATTTTGTATACTTCCTTATATACTTTTATAACAAGGTAGGAAGAGGACCATGTTTCCCCTTCATTTACACAATGGAATACTATTTGGTTGTAAAAAAAGAAGAAAATTTTACCCGTCATGAGAGCATGGATGGACCTGGAGAACGTTATGCTAAGTGAAATAAGCCATCAGAGAAAGACAAATACCATATGATTTCACTCATATGTGGACTCTAATGAACAATCTGAACTAACAAGCTAAACAGAGACAGACTCATAGATGGAGAACAGGATGGCAGCTAGTGGGAGGGGGAGGGGTTGGAAGGATGGAGCAAAAAGGAAAAAGGATTCATGGACATGGACAACAGGGTGGTGATTGCGGGGGATGGAGGAGACTGTAACAGGGCTAAATGGTAATGGAAAAAATACAATAAAAAAAGAAAGAAGAAATAAGAATAAAATTATGTAAGTGAATTAGGCATTATGTAAAAAAAATAGACAATTTATGGTCATGAGTCTAATAAAATTAATAATTTTCTACTAAGAAAAAAACCTCAGTTCACATGTCTTTAAGTTATTAAGACAAGAACTATGCCTACACACATGTTGAATTATTCTCAAATAATCCTGGTTATAGTGGAAATGACGTATTTTCCAAGTATGAACATACCTATGTTTGCAACAGTATATTATCTTACAGGTCAGTATCTTTTGTAAGAAGTTGTGTTTGACATCCTTATTGACATAAAGATGTATTTTAAAATATTATGAGAGAATACTGATTTGGAGATTTTTAAAAAGAATAATCTGACTTCAAAATAATAACACAATACAATGATTACTGAAGCATTTTTAATCATCGTAGTTCAAAATGAAACTCCATCCTGAAGACATTATTTCTCTAAAACTTCCTAGATCAACTGGAATATAGTTATCAGGTCCAACACATTAAACTCTTTATTTTGCTCTGGACTGAAGCCAAGCAACAATAATTGCTTCTATACGTCGCCTAGAAGCAGGGGATCCTGCCATCTGGATGTGTGTCCTCCACTTGCTGGAGCAGGGCGCTGAGCAAATGCTGTAGTCCTGGCCTGGGGGTGAAGAAGAGTACAGGGAGTAAGCAACCCTACGCACCCTGGTAATAACTTACCTTTTCCTTTGGTATCGACAGCCTGCTTTCCTTTCATGAAGATTTTTTTTTCCTTTTTATTGAATTTATTGGGTGACCCTGGTTAACAAAATTATACTGGTTTCAGGTGCACAGTTCTACAGCACATCACCTGTACACTGTGCTGCGTATCATTTTCTAAAGGTTTTTAAAGAAAATGCCCAGGGTATGGAAATTGAAATGTGGCTGTTGTCTCAGATATTCAAGCTTTGTTTGCCAGGAAAGGTTTCTGAATATTGGAGATTCTTTCTTTTCTGGTTGTGATCCAGAGAGTTTTCAGTTTTAGCTTCCTAAAAGATTGCTTGGAAGCCCGCTGAGTTCACCAGTGAGGATTGTGAGTGGAAAGGTTTTGTTGCCCATCTTGGGGTTCCTTTTGGGATCAAGTCTAACTCAGTAGTTTCAGCAAATAAACTAGAAACGAGAGACCTCCATGTTGCTGGGAAACAAGTTAGTCATCTTTTTTTTGCATGTTTGGCTTAATGATCCATTTCCTAAAAAAAAATCCTGCCCTATCTCTCCGATCAAAAACAGTACAACCTTGATATTGTCTCTCTTTGTGACTTAGATGCTTCTCCCCTTTATGTGTTATTTCTTAATCCAATTGGTTGGAATCACCGAAAACTCACTAGGAAGGCTGTCACTGGTTGCCTTGTAGCTATTACTTGACAAGGCTGTAATTAGTTGGGCCATTTTACACCTGCTTTCCCAGCTGGGCACGGCATTTTGCTTTACAGTGATTTGTACCAGAACTGAAAGGGCACTGTTTCAAGAGTGAGCACACAATAATCAGTGACAATGTAAAACTGTACAGATTCTACATTGCAGAGAACTTACAGCACTCACTCGTTTTTTTAATATTGCAAAGGTATCTTTCTTCTACCACTGAACACTTTTTATAGCCTTCGTGGACAGTTTCTAATAGAGAAACCAAAACTGACTCCCTTCTGTGTTGTTAATTTCTTATTTAACATTTCAGTCGACTTTCGGAGAGATGTGTCCATTAGGGCTGGTTTTCCTAGTAACCATGGAAGACTCCTAAAGACTCTTGTCAATGGAGAGCACTTTGCCTTCTTCCCACTCTGATCTCCACTTGGTGGCAAGCATCCTGTTTTTTTTAGAGCTCACGGGAATGTTTATTGTAGGCTTATTTACCGAGATTGTATGATGGTGATTGATACTTGCTTTTGTGAGCAATCTAAAAGATTCTTAGAAATGAGAGGAAGCTCCAGCGAGTGTTCTGTGAAGTCCGTAGTGCTCCGTTTTCAACCCAGTGGGTCGTCCCTGGAGCTAGTAATGGGTGGGTATTTTAGATGGCCATTACATAACAATTAGTTACTCCTTTTCAATTATTTTTTTTTTTTTACTAAAAGCACTGGGCCTCCGCAGAGTGTTCATCCATGAGCTTTAATGGTCAAATTAATAATGTCAGAAGCTCCTCTCAGTTTGTTCTATTTAGAAGATAAAACCATACATTTACCCTTGCTTGCTTCTAAAAATCTTGCCCACGATTATTAATATTTTTTGTGTTGGAACTCTATCTGAAAAGAAGTCAAATCAATCTCTTTCTCTCTTTCTCCCTCTTTTTCTGTTTCATCAGGAATAAAAAATACTTCCACCACTTTTACAACGCTACCAATTATTCCTAACAAACAACAAGCTCTCTTTTCTTCTTGAAAAACGTCTTTCCCCTTTGTACTCCCCTCTTTCTACTCACAATTGTCAATCTATTTGAGACCCTCAGCATGTCACGCTGGACTTTCTGTATAATTCTCATCCAGTTTGCCCCCCTCCACACAGATGACCCCACTCATGTTGCCAAAACCATCTCAGCTTTTTACTCCCCTGCAGTGGCTGTCCCTGATTGACTAGCTCCTAACCTTGGCATTCAAAGATGCCTGCAGCCTGCCCCTAAACTGCGTTTTCCTTCTTATTTCCATCGGCGCCCTCTGAATGTTCTCTAC
This sequence comes from Mormoops blainvillei, assembly GCA_004026545.1. Classification (NCBI taxonomy): domain Eukaryota; kingdom Metazoa; phylum Chordata; class Mammalia; order Chiroptera; family Mormoopidae; genus Mormoops; species Mormoops blainvillei. The sequence goes on from PVJD01005227.1 coordinate 70,311, forward strand.
TACGGCCATGCGAGCTTTACAGACTCTTTTGAATGCATTGTGCATTCTCTTTCCCGCACTTGGAATGGCCTGCTCTTCTTCTCTACTAATTCTGTTCAACTCCTGTCATCCTCCCACCTCCACGATCATTTTTTTATTTCTTTATGATCCATATGTAGCCTAAGTAATCCATCTGTGAATAGTAACATTTACCCTGCAAAACCCGGCATGTATATTTACTCGTGCCTTACCTTGTATTTTTGTCCTGCTTGTTCAACTTTGATTGTTTACCTTTTCATCCAAATTTAATTTATCCTGCTAACTAGATTGAAATTCTCTAAAAGCAGGGACCTCATCTTAAATTTTGTATTCTTACAGCACATAGCATAAGCTCCATAAATCTATGTTGAATATATTGTTTCCCTTAAATTTGGGGAGTCCGATGCTTGGGAACCAAATAAAAAACTTTTATTAGACTATTAAGTAATTATAAAATAATTTTTTTTTTTCTGTAAAGCCAGCACCTGACTATATGAAAAGAACTAGGTCATTCATCCTAAGAGCATTTGGGAAGAATGATCTCACACATCTTCTTCAGAAAATCACTCACAACAATTTCTTATTAAAATGGATAGTTTTCTAACACTTTTACAGAATATGAATTTCCACATCAATTGGAATCTTTCTTGCCAGATTCAGCTTGCCATAATTGTGGATCTCTGAATAAACCTTTGATCACATTTCCTATGACCGACCACCTTTAATGCTATACCATGTAGGTAGCTGCCTTGGACTTTGCTTTTGGAAGGAACTTGTTTTGATATACTTATCACACAAATTTTGCCCAATTCATTCTTTATCACAAAAATGCTAAGAGCAGCTGAATATATGCCTAATTACTCGTGTTACTTGTTTATGGAAAAAATAGCATCAAAAAAACTGAGAAGGTTGATTCATTTTATCTATAACCACTTTTCCCCTGAGTCCTAGAAGATGGCAGGACTTGTGATGGTTTTTGTTTTTAGGTATTAGCTTGGCTGGAAAGACCCCTATGAGTCCAGCAATATTTTCTATGCTGATCTCTTGATTATTGTTTGTTTAATACTGGCAGTTTCTATTTGTCAAGGCTGCTTCTGTTTATGAGAGTCCACTTTCCAGTCTTCAGAAGACCTTTACTAAAAAAACAAAAAACAAAAGAAAAACTCCTCCCTGCCATTTTCGCTATTCACATACAATACTTCCTAACACCTTATACTGCTGGTTCTTCTTCATTAGACTCTAAGTACTTTGAGGCTTGGGCTTGGGTCTTATTTTGTCATGCATTCGTTTGAGGCTCTAGAGCTGAAAGTAAGTATTAGATAAAAATTTGATTTCTTAGTTAATTGACTAATTATAAGAGCTGACATTTATAGTGCACTTAATGTGTTCCAGGCACAGTTCTAACCTAATTCACTCTCAGAAAACTCACTAAGTGATACACTTTTATTTACCCTACTTACTGATGTGGAAACTGAGGCACAGAGAGGTTAAAAGATTTATCAAAGTTATATAACTAGTATGGTCTGGAGCCAGCCAGTCTGCCAATGGCGGTACTTCCCACTGTATGAAAGCTGTGTTACATCTTCTGAGATTATTTTTCCTTAGGGCATTTTTTTTTTATACTGCTCTGCTCAAACTTCCGTTTTAGCTGGATTATTGTTCTCTATGCTGTGTAACTGTTAATTGAGCAAAATGTCTAATCTGAGAGTGTCATCGCATTAAATATGGCTTTAGTGTATCATTGCATTCTGTTTTAGGGACTTGGTCTCACCATTTTAAGTGTGACTGGAGGGTGATAAGGAAACTAGTCAGACTTTACACATCCAATAACCTTGGGTTGGTATATGACCCCATATAGCTTGAGCTTCTACTTTATTAGAAAGGAATTAGAAAGTTGAATTCAGGGTAGCATCATGTTTTGGGGAAATAATTCTAAGCCACTTATAGTGGATTGCGTACCTTTATATAATGTTCAAATTACATTTCTGAGAACTCTTTGAAGCTGACATTCTTAATGTACTTTAGATTCCGTGAATCAGACGTTGTTCTGTGAGTCTTGAGTTCAGAACCAAGTTAGGCTGGAACAGGGTAAGAGACATCAGTTTTGTTTGTTTAGATCATGGCAACTGCAATCACCCACTTCTGGTCTCACTGGCAACTTTCTCATACCACAGCTTCCCAATCAAGGACGTTGGTGGCATTTCCATGGCAGCCCAGCTTGTCTGTGTTCTCCCTGAAAGCTCAGACTAAAGTGTGTTCCTTTGGCCCTCCTAACAATTGTTTAACTGTGTAATACACTATTACAGATCCCTTCTGTTTATGGTTGATACATGAATTCTATTCTCTGTAAGAGAATCTGAATGATGCAACTGTATCTAACTCTATGTTTGCGTTATTAAATATTAAGCCAGATTTTATAGTTGTATCTTACTATAGAGAAATAATAAATCTTTGCTTTGGAATAAAATATTTTGGGCATGTCTTTTATTCTTGTTGGCAATTCTTTCATTACTCTCATAAAAAGATAACCTCTAAGATAATGTAGATAATTTGGCACTCAGGTGCATTGTTTTTCTCAGCAAATATTTATTGAGTGCCTACTCTGTGCCAGCAATGGTTCCTCGGTGAGAGGGATACTGCAGTGAGCAAAACAAAGTCTCTACTAACATAAACTGATAGCCTTTCCCATCAATTTACAGATTGAATGAACTTCCTACATGCTGTTAGGTTGCCAAATCAGTTGGAAATATTTCAAAAGCTTAAGAGATATTGATAATGCTTCAGAATAGAAGAGCTCAGTTTGACATTGACATTACTAATTTAAGGGGTGGTTGGCTCACTAATCCATAAAATGGGGATTTATATTTATTTCTCATGATGAGATGGCAAACAATGGCTCATGGGGGAAATGGTTATGAATCACTTACATGTGGAATAAATAAATTCAAAAAAATCAATTTGGCAATAGTGATAAGAATCATAGACATTTTTAACTGTAAGTGCTAACACTAATATAGAAAAAATGAAGAGAAGCAATAAAAGCTTTCTTTAACAGTTTATATTAAAATGAAACTGAGGTTACGCAACATATACACCAACTAAATCATCACAAGTGCCGGAAGCCCTATAAAATTGGTCTATCAATTTTATCTACAATGTGATCCTATTCAAAAAGAGTATAAAGAAACTTTTTGAAATTGTGTTAAATTAATTCCAGTTTCAAAAGCAGTGATTCAAAAATGGAAAAGCTGTGTAGCTATTTTCAGCCATGATATGATTGGGTTAATTATAATGCATTGGGATATTTTTCTATGGAAATTGTCAAGCTTGATATGATTTCTTTCAACTGGTCAGCATATATGTATCTAACCAAAATTAGAATATATTTTAATGTTTAATTTTGTAAAGAAAAAATAGAGAAGCATGACTCTAGCTCTTTCACTGGGGATAAATGTTAATAAGGTCAATCTCAAAGCAAAGATTTTTCATAGCGAAGGAGAAAATGTTCAATAGTTGCAGTTTTCAGTGAAGTTATATGCATGTACTTGGGTGGGTCTACGCAAGCAGTTTCCCTAGGAGTGAACGAGGAATATTGTTGAAGGGATTAAATAATTTATATTCGAAGACAAAGTGTAGTGTGTGAGAGGTGGTATATATTTTATAAATCAGCAATTTTAACTGATAATTATAAGAAGCATAAGAGTAATTCTCCCTGCCATATGAGTTACTGTCTAAGTGCATATGTGGACAGGTGAGCCATCCTATGTAACTTTCAACCTTTTGCTCCAGACTCCACCACTGAGTTCTTGTCTTATTGTATTGAGTCTTATTTCTTATTTAGTGCCCTAGTTTCTTCAAACTGAGAGCCTATATTGATTTTTCCAACCCCTTTGATCTTTTTCACACCAAAGCTGGAGTTCAGCCCCAAGGCAGGGTCCTGCTATCAGCTGTTGAATCCTCCCTGAATTTTCATAGGATATCTCCTTCTAAACTCCCCTGCTCCTGCCTGAGCAGCTACACAGTAGCTCATTCTTGACCTCTGAAGTGACATCTCTTCATTGTCTGAAACTGGTCTACCATTCATGCTCCTCATCCAAGCGTCAGTCATCCCAAGTCCTGAGGCACTGGTTCTAATATGAGATGATTTGAGTCACGATGAGGGTGAGAAATATAAATGAACAAAAAAAAAAAAAAAGGAAAAATCAGAAGAGAATGCTCAAAGGACTCCTTCTAATTATATTGTTAAGAATTCTATTCCATGAGCTAAATTAAAATTAACTTAAAAAAATAAATCTTATTTTCTTTAGGACCTGTTGTCTTTCTTTCTTGAAAGTAATGCAATTATGAATTGTTATATCCTGTCATTTGGGACTTTTGGGTTCTTTTTAATGATCTTTATTTGGTGTGTTTCCTGGAGGCATATTTCTTATATTTACCTCATTTGGGTTGCACTTTAATTTCCATTGTGTAAAAGGAGTGATATGCAAGGGTTTGCCTGGTCCCCTGTAATTCCAAGGAAATTTTTGCAAACCAAGACAATCTAAAGAAACTTTTCATCTCCCTGGTGTTCCTAATCACCTTTATAAAACCAAATTTACTTGAGAGCTCAATGCCCAGTGAAAGATGTGATATTTAAATGTAGCTTTTTTACTTTACTATCTAGTGAGTTTGAATCAATCGTTTGACTGATCCGAGAGCCTGTTTTCCCATATTTACACAATATTATATTATACAGTTCATTAGAAAATGTACGGATACATATATAAAGCTCAGCTTTTTGCCCTGTTGCACATTTGAAAGCAAGATAGGTCAGCGGCATCCCCAGTGGAGCCACCTGCGAAAATTTGGCCAGGGTTTCCCTTCTTGCCACAGGTGCTCAAACCAGCAGGGTGTGATCCAGAAATATGCCCTCCATGTTTGCCCCCAGCTTCCATCCGTAAGCAAAGGATATAGGCTTCATTAAGTTGGGGTAAGTGATCTTTGTGAATTGCTCATCAAAGACATTTATCCCTCAAAAGAAACAATGTACCTTAAAACCTCCCTCAATTATGAGTGTGTTAATACAAATTAAAAGTTAATTGGTTATAGAAATCTCCTTTTAAAAATTTACCTTCTCAAAGGATTCACTTTCAAAATGCATGACCTATTTTCCCTTAGTTATGTAAAAATTTTCAAGCTAAAGAAAAACCTAAGGCCACCAAAGATCATCAAATTATTCTTAAATTCTTCTGTGTTCTACCTACCAGTTTTCCAATTATTTTCAATAAATTTTTTATTGTTCTGATCATAAAATTAATGCCTACTCCTTATAGGGAAAGTTCAAAGAGAATAAAGAAGAAAAATGTCTGTAAGCCTAATATCAAGCAGTAACCAATGTTAACAGATTTCAACTGAATTTTTAAGCTGCAAAATTCTATTTGAAGATTGTAAAGTGATAGATTGTGCTTTGACTTTTATTTATCCTAAGGCTTATTGATTTTTTTTCTTAACCTTACCTTTGAATGTTAATTGTTTCCAATTAGAATACCAAGCATTTGTAAAATAAACCGTCTAGTTGAAAGAATTAATTTACTTTCAACCTGCTATACCAATGAATAATAATAGACTTTAGCCACGACACATATTGAGCATAATTGAAAACACAAGCTATAATAAAATTACTCAAAATTTACAAAACTAAGAAATAATTTACACTCAACAATGTTTTTCTTCATTATAAGTTTACCTGAAATTTGCTTTATTGTTTGTCTTTTTTGTACCTTTTTTTGTGTGATTTTGAACACATTATCAATTTAGTGTCTCAGCCTTAATCCTACCCTTTCCAGAGGGGAAAATTAAGACTTGCTGACGTGAAATAACACAGAAATAGTTAAGGGGACAATGAGAAAAAGAGGACTGGGTTTTATTCACTCATCCGTTAGCCACACCACAGCCTTGACCACGTCATGCCAAGGAAAACGAAGTGCCTTTTAATTCACTTGAAACTGAATTTGTTTCGTGCTTATTTCCTTTAGTATATTTTCAAGAAAGCTTCCTAATTATATTTTGCATAGTCTGAAACTTGAGTAAGTTTGTATTTTTAAAGTAGGTGGATAGATGTGAATAGCAGTAAAGGTGGAAAGGGCGCCCCCCGGAGGCCAGCAGGACTCTCGGGAACAGGCCTCCAAACAAGATTAAAAGATTCACCATGGATGAGTCATAAGCAAATATACGTGTGTGTGCGCGCGCGCGTGCGCGCATATATGTGGACAAAAAAAGGGTTTCTATGGAAAGTGGCCTCACAGGGTAACCTGATTATAAAACCCTAACAGAGCAAGTCATGGTGGATAGTCACACTTCAAGCATATATACTTCTTCAGCAAAAGGTTTATCTTTGCCTTGAGTTAGCCTTGTTCATTGTTTCTGTACATCTAAGTTAACACACTTTTGAAATAAACCATAACAACCCTCAAGAGGGCACATGATCTTGTTAAGTACCCTGTAATCCATTCCTGCCTTGCTTTTTTCTGCCCCCATGTAATCATCCTTACATTATCTCTTTAATTTGAACTGCATAAAAGAAGCTTCAAAACTGTTATTCTCCAGAGCATTTGAGATCTTGCTCCCCGACATGCCATCAGTTTGGCTCAACTAAGTTAAACTCATAAAAATACTCTCTAGGTTTGGGCATTCCTTATACAGGCATTCTATAGATACTTTTGCTTGGCTCCTGGTAATACTTCCTATCTTCACCACATCCCTCTGCCATATACCCTTACCCCCCCCACCACTCATCTACCCTTCCTCTCCAACTAGGTATGATATTCCATGTATGCATCGGAATGGCCATACAGATTGTTAAAAATTTATATTGGTTTATTTACAGCTTTTTCCTTTAGCCCCCATGTGCCTTTCCTTTCTTCCTAACCCCCAATCTAGCAACTCAAGGGGTAAGAGCAAATGGAAGAGGAACTCCAAGATTGTCCAAGTGTTTGCATCCATTCTGATTATCTGATGCCATACCATGCTGCTGTTAGATATTTTTAATATCACCCTGGATATCTGTTTGTCTTTAATCATTTCATAAGATCTTCTGGAGGAAAAGTAAGTTGGGATCTTGAGAATATCATGCTAAGTGAAATAAGTCAGATGAAAACAATGAACAAAGAAGAAAAACAAAAAATCATAGACAACAGTATGGTGGTTACCAGAGGGAAGAGGGCTGGCTGGGCTAGTGAAGTGTAAAGGGGGTCAAATATATGGTGACAGAAGAAGATTTGACAATGCAATATACAGATGATGTATCATAGAATTATAACTTGAAACCTATATAATCTTATCAACCAATATCATCCCAATACATTTAATTTAAAAAAAGAACAGAAAGAAAAAAAGGATGAGAGTGAAATTGTGTCTGCCACACAGGGAAAGAGATAGGACAGAAGCTAATGTTATTCTTCTAAGTGGTGTTTGTGTGCTTTCAGGGAAAAGAAATGCTGCTTTAAGGACCTGATTTCAGAATAGGGCAGAGTTGGGAATGATGGCAGTTATCTTATAACTGCTCTTGGGCCATTGATTAAGCAGCTAAGAGGTTTATTAATGAACTTACATAATGATAGACAGACAACCAATCCCCTGCCTTCTCCTCCCCTCACTTACCAACCTTTAAAAGGGAAGAAAAGTAATACTGTCTGCTGCACACTTACTGTGAATCTAGACTCTGCTATGTGTTGACATATACTGTCTAGTCCATCATGTGAACCCTTGAGGCAGAGGAGAGAGAAGGGGATCTTCTTTTGTCACAGCTATAGATCAGGCTTCTGGTGTAGGTCCACTTTCCTAAGGGATCTAAGTTGCACCTATAAATTGTCTTTATTCAAGCTCCACCAAAGTTACCCTGTCTTTCTGGACTTTGAGTGACCATGCCTCAACCTGAACTAGTGGGTACTTTGCCAAACTAATGGCCCACTGAAGAATGGATATCCTGAAAAAAGATTGGTGGTGGTTACTCTCCCCCAGGTAAAACCACTGTTTGGGGAGTTGAACACACCCAGAACTCCTGACATATATCCCAACCCATGTTTGCCTCAGAGTCACACAGTCCACGCTGCAGCTACCTTACATTTAGAAGACTCTCTCTCATTCCAGCCAAGGGTCACACATCCCCTTCCCTGCTGTAATGAAATATGATTGACATTTAATTGATGTATAACATTGTGTAGATTTAAGTTGTACAACATGTTGATTTGATACACTTATATATTGCAAAATGATTACCACCATAGAGTGAGCTAATACCTTCATTGTGTCACACAATTACCATTTCTTTTCTGTGGCGAGAACATTTCAGATCAACTTTCTCAGGAATTTTCACATATTTAGTACAGTATTGTAAACTATAATTACCCAGATGCCCAGAACTCATTTATCTTATAACTGGAACGTTGGCCTCTGACCGACATCCCCCCATTTATCCCACCCCTCTACCCCCCGTAATCAAACTGAAATCTCTCTTATTTAACCTTCTTATTTGGTTTATTTTTATTCCTCAGAGGTTTAAGAGAAACCTAATGTTTCCATAGCATTCTCTTCAGACAACTGAAGGGTACTGTCTCATGTGCATCAGCTCCTCTCTTGTGGGTTGTGGGTTAACACGGTCAATTTCACCCATTATTTCATGTATGACATGGTTTCTAGTGTCTTCTTCATCCTGTATTTTGGCTTTGAATTTCTTTTAAATTTATTTTAAAATACAGTCCCCAGAACTTGGCACCACACTACTTAAAATGGCCAGCTCAAAGTAGGAACCACCATCTTCCATATCTTAGACATTTAAAGAAGCCTACAATTATATGGTTTGTATAAATACTTTTAGTAACAAAGTACCATTTCATCATATAGTGCAAAATGTAAATAGAAATTGTTGTTTTTCAAACAATGTTAGGTCATGTCTTGCTCTCTCCCCATCTACTTCTCCTTAATTAAACTTTTTATTTTAAAGTAATTCACATGTCACTGTGAAAAAAATAATACAGAGAGATCATGGTCACTCTTAAGTCACTTTCCTCCAATGGTAACAACTTATAATATCACAACCAAGATATTGACATTAAGGCAGTTAGTATACCAAACATTTTTATCACAAGGATCCCTCAGGTTGATCTTTCATAGCCATGTCTACTTCCTTCCTGCCCCTAATCTTTTCTTAAACACTGGCAGCAACTAAACTGTTCTCCATTTTGATAATGTTGTCATTTCAAGAATGTTTTATAAATGGAAACATATAGCATGCAATATTTGGGGATTGGCTTTTTACAGTCAGCATAGTTCCCAGGAGATTCATCTAGAATGTCACATTAATCAATAGATCATTTCTTTTTACTGCTGAGTAGCAATCCACAGGATGGATGTATCAGTTTATTGAAACATACACCCATTGAAGGACAGGTGTTGTTTCCAGTTTGGTGCTATTATGAATAAAGCTACCATAAATATTTGTGCACAGATTTTTGTATAAACACAAGTTTTTCATTTCTCTGGAATAAATTCCCAGAAGAGCAATTGCTGGGTTGTATGGTAGCGTGTCTACTTCTTTTTATTTTTATTTTTTTTTGAATGGCTGTTACATTTTACATTCCCACCAGCAATGCATGAATGATCCAGTTTCTCTGCATCTTGACCAGCTTTTGATGGTACTATTTTTTTTTTTAATTTTAAGCCATTCTAACGGCAGTAATATCTCATTGTGACCTTAATCCACTACCCATAATGGCAAATGACATTGGACATTTTTTCACATGCTTATTTGTCATCTGTATATTCTCTTTGCTAAAATGTCTTTTCATGTCTTTTACCCATTTTCTAATTGGATTGTTTGTTTTTACTGTTGAGTTTTATAAATGTTCTATATATTGGTCCTTTATTGAATATATTCCTTCCAAATATTTTTTTCCTTATCTGTAGCTTGTTGTTGTTGGTTTTTTTGTTTGTTTGTTTTTGTTTTTGTTTTTGTTTTTTTGCATTACCAACAGGATTTTTCACAGAGGAAAAATTATTAATTTTGCTGAAATCTACTTTATCAATTTTTAAAACTTTATGGGTAGTGCTTTTGATGTCAAGTCTCATAATTCTTTTAGGGCCTAGTCTTAAATCCCTGAGATTGTATATTTTTTTCCATGAAATTTTATGTTTAAGTGTGTAAGGTTTATGTTAAGGTTGATTTTTGTTTTTGTTTTTTACCCTATAATATCTAATTGCTAAAGCACGTTTTGTTGAAAAGTTTATCTTTCCTCCATTTAATTGCTTTTGCTACTCTGTCAAGAATCAGGCATATCTGTGTTGTACTACTTTAGATTCTCAACTCTATCCCATTGATCTTGGTGTCTGTACCTTTGGGAAGAGCGTACTCTCTTGATTATGGTAGCTATATAATAACTGATTATATAGCTGATGGGTAGACTGATTCCTCCCATTTTAATCTCTTGTTCCCAAAGTGTTTTAGCTATTCTAGTTCCTTTGCCATCCCATATAAATTTTAACATAATCTTCTCTAAATCTATAAATGAAATTTTGATGGAAATTGTGTGGTGTATAGTCACACACCACACAAACAATATTTCTGTCAATGATGGACCCCATACAGAACAGTGGTTTTATAAAATTCTAATGGAGCTGAAAAACTCCCATCACTTGGTGACACCCTGGCCATCATAATATTGTAGCATAACAAATTACTTGCATGTTCATGGTGACACTGATGTAAATAAACCTGCTGTACTGCCAGTCGCATAAAAGTACAGCACGTGCAATTAGGTACAGTGTATAATACTTAATAATGATAATAAATGACTATGTTACTGGTTTATGTGTTTAGTATACTATACTTTCAATCATTATTTTAGAGTGTACTCTTTCTACTTATTAAAAAAATTGCCATAAAACAGTATGCTGTGTTACATCAGCAGCCTCATGCATCTTGTACTTGCTGCATCTCTTGATTGCATCCTTTCTTCTCGTGCTTGATTTAATCTCGTTGTTTTATACATTATAGCTCCCAAGCATTTGCACAATTACAAAATTGCCTAATGGTGCATTTCATTTCTCAGAACGCATCCCCATCATTAAGGGGCACGTGACTGTATATCAATTTGGGAGAATAGACGTCTTTAATATGTTGAGTTTTCCAAACCATGACCATGCTGTATCCATTCATTTACCTAGATCTTTGATTTCTTCACGGAATCATGTAGTTTTCGGCATATAGATACTTTACATGTTGATGTGTAAGATTTACACCTAAGTATCCCATCTTTTTAAACAATTGTAAGTTATATTTTTAATTTTAAGTGTCCAAGTGTCTATTGCTAATATATAGAAATACAACAGACTTTTGTATGTTTCTTTTATATTTTCTGTTTAGTGTGGGGCCTGTAGTAGTCCCCGCACCCTGTGTCATGGGAAGGGTCTCTATCTAATCCTTGCCCTCCTGCCCCCACCCCCAGGGGCAGGCCACTGGTGATCCTGGTGGGCTCTTCCTATCCTTCTATCAGAGGCAGGATTGCTGCCCCTGTCCTAGTGGTTAATGTATTTGCCTCCTAAGAGTAAACGGTCTAGAGAAGTGGATGATGTTTCATACTCATCCCCTAGGGGCAGCTTCGCACCTCTTTCCTGTAAGATCCTAGTGGAGACCCATGGAAAAGAACCGAAGAGTGAGTATAAACTCCACTTCTGTCTGGGCTCCCAGATACTCTGAAATGATACACAATCTCAAGTTCAACGCTTAGAAATTTGTTAAAATTTCAGATGATTTCTTCCTCCTTACTTCTGCCTCTTCCTCTGGTGTTATGTCAAACTGGAAACAATCTTAGTTTGCTGATTTCCCTCAGAGGTTTGTCACTCTATAACTAAGTTCACCTGGTTGCTTTGCAACCTCACATCTCTGGTGGGTTCAGAAAATGTATGATTTTGTAAATTATTAAACTTTTTCTTTTTGTTAGGATTGGTGCAATACTATTGTAAAGCTTTCTAGCTGCCAAGTGGAGGTGGAAGTCTTTAGGACAGATAATCAGTTCACAAATAACATTAACCAGAAATTAAAAAATATATATATTGGACTTTATAATTAATGATGTTTATTTGTTGGTAGACACCACTGAGATCATGAATAAGCCAAAGAGCGGAAGACGACATTTCCTACGTCGATAACCACCAAGGGGCTCAAACCCAAAGTATATAAAGAAATCCCACAGATTCACAACAACAGCGGCAACGAAAGAGAAATATGGGCCAGAGCAAACAAGCACTTTGCCAATGAGTTGACCCAAATAGCCAGCAAACGTATTAAAGGTACGTAACCTTATTTGTCATCAGGGAAATGCAAAAGAAAAGCATAATTAGGTACTACTACACACAGGGAAGAATGGCTAAAATTAGAAAGATAATATACGTAACCACTTTGAAGAAAAGTTTGACATCATCTGGTAGTGCTGGCCCTATGCTAGCTCTGTGATCCAACAATTCCTTTTCTAGGTATGTAACAAATAGAAATGTGGAGAGCCCTGGCCAAGTGGCTTGGTTGGTTGGAGCATCGTCCTGTACACATAAAGGTTGTGGCTTTGATTCCTGGTCAGGGCACATACTTAGGTTGCAGGTTCAATCCCAGGTTGGGGAGTGTGCAGGAGGCAACTAATCAATGTTTCTTTCTCATATTGATGTTCCTCTCTCTCTCTCTCTCTCTCTCTCTAATCAATAAACATATCCTTAAGTGACGATTAAAAAAAAAAGAAATGTGGGGAGTGGAAGGGTGTTAGGATGAGGGATGTGTGTGGACATTAACACTATTCTTGACTGCAGACCTCGGAAACAACTCAAATGTACCACAGTACAATGGATAAATTGTGGTAAATTCATCTGATTAAATACTGTGCATCAGTGAGAATGAACTACATCTATACTTGACAGTGTAACATTGAGGCAAAGAGTCAGGCAGAAGTGAATAGATACTGTATGACTCCAATTATGTAGCGTCGAACCCAGGCAAAACTAATTTGGGAGATTAGAATTCAGTTTAAGAGACGCCCATTGGGAGGAAAGTTGGCCTTGTGAGAGGACAGAGGCCTGGGGAGGAACTGTTGGACAATGCTGGCCTATTTATTGATTTAGGAGCTGGCTACACGAGTGCATTCATTTTGTAATAATGAACATCTCTGCACCTTTCTCAATAAGTTATGCTTTATGAACAAAGGTTATTTTTAAAAAGTTTTTCCTATTTTTCCCTTTCCCCTACCCGCAACCAGGGACAAGTGGCCCTCCAGGATGGCCAAAGAAAGATGAGGTTTTTCTAAGTCTCACTTTTGAAATTTTTATCAGCATGAATTAGTCATGTACTGAATTGTTATTTTCAAAGAGCTTTTGTGACAACTTTAGTCATCCTCTCCTGCTGTTGTAAAAATCACAGTTGAGAGCTGCAACATTTTTACAACTCCTTGAGAGTAGCATCTTAAGGTTTATTTTCCTCGATTCACAGTAAGTTTCTCAATTTTGTGGTTCCAGCAACAAAATATTTCTACAACTTTATTAACAACATATTTATGTTCGTGGCTTTCAAGCCTAATAAAAAGCACATCTTTCCAGTGGACGTGGGAAACATTCAATAGGAGCTGCCTGATGCTAAGGAAACCTGGATTTCCATTTTCCTGCTGATGGATGCGAAATACATCTTATGTCAAGGTGCCTGTTACCTTGACATACTCTGCAGAAAAGCTACGTTAAGGCGGATGTCAGCCAAACCCGGCTGCCGGATCCCTGTAGGGCTTGTTACCTTTATGTTCATTTCCAGCTCCGCACTTGAGCAGGACTCTTCATCACTCTTAGGTCTCAGTTCCCAGCCTTGTTCTTAGTTTTCTGTGGCAGATAGGATTTCAAGATAGCTCCATGACTGCCCTGGCCAGGTGGTTCAGTTAGTTGGAGCGTCATCCCACACACCCAATGGCTGTGGGTTTGATTCCCCATCAGGGCACGTATCTAGGCTGATCCCTGACTGAGATGGGTCCAGAAGGCAACTGAGAGATGTTTCTCACATCGATGTTTCTTTCTCTCTCTCTCTCTCTCTCTCTCTAAAGTCAATAAACAGACCCTCAGGTGTTTAAAAAAAAAAAAAAAGAGGGCCCCATGACCTCTGACCCCTAGATGTTGCATATGTAAAGGTTACTACTCAATTGACTTTGAGATCATCAAAAAGGATACTATCTGGGTGGCTCCAACCTAATTACATGATCCCTGTAAAAGAGCTTTCTCCAGAAGATAAGAGAAGGAGAGAGATTGTAAGCTGGAAACGGATTCAATACACCATTGTTGCCTCTGAAGACAGAGGGAGCCAGGTGCAAGGACTGGAGAGTGACCTCCAGTTGCTGAGGAGAATACGCAGCTGAGGGCCCGCAAGGAACGAGGACCTTGATTCTGCCATAACAACGCCGGATTGTGCTTGCAACCTGGCAGCCTTTGGGAGCAGGTTCTTCCTCAAAGCTTGCAGACAAGAGCCCAGACCTGACGGCAGCTTGACTGCGGGCTTGTGAGAGCCTTACTCTTGTCCAGCCTGCCCAGGTTTCTGACTTACAGAACTGTGAGCTAATGAATGGGTATTTATTATAAAAGCTGGTTCTTCTGAAATAGAGCAGTGAGCTAATAAAAGGATGCTATTTTAGGCAGCGAGGTTTGTGGTAATTTGTTATGCAGCAATAGAAAACAAATATACCCTCCCAGATGTGGAATTCAGCACTGTTTTCTTTTATTTCAGTAATGCGACACACAAATGTGCATACAAAGACATTTTTGTTTTTTACAGACTTTTAATGGAGATTTAAAAGGTAATTTTTAGAACTATATTATAGATTTTTGTAACAATTAATTAAAAATTTGAAGTTAAGTTTACTTCAAATCCACATGACCATTTATGCCAGATCAAGAATCAATGTAAGTTCAGAAATTCCTTTTTTCAAACTATTTCCTGGAACTGTATTAATCAGCTCAAAGTGTCATTATTGTGTGCTAACTGAATGGCACCCTTCTTACCAGACATTCACTTTTACATGCATGATCTGACAATCTTAACAACAACCCTGTGAAGTGGCAACTATTATGCTTAATATAAAGATGAAAAGCTGACTGGGGGAGTGGGGAGGATGGGGTGGGGCAATGGGGAAAAAGGCAGGACAACTGTAACTGAACAGCAATAAATAAATTTTAAAAAAGAAAAAGTAAATAGATAAATAAATGCCGCTTCCATTAAATAAAAAAAAAAGAAAGAAAAACATGAGGTCCAAAAAATTTTATCAATTTTGTTTAATGTCACCTACTGAAGCAGAATTAGAAATCAGTCACTCCAGTGTTAAATATGTTTCTCTTAAAGCTGTCACACTTTGCTATCTCTTTTAGGTTCACGAATGATAATTATCCTATCAGTGTCATGGTATATTCTCTCGCAACTCTTTCGGTAAAATTGCAGTTGATAGAATGGTTACCTTTGGCATTGTAATCACTATGAATAAAGTTAATCTATAGCCCCTTGAAAAACCTTATGTCCATATATGTATAATAAGGGCCATGAAGAGAATGTACTCATTTAGCAAACATTTTGGCTCGACACTCCTGTTCTAGGCACTAGTAGTCGGAGAGTTAAGTAACAATTCAGTTTAATTATTTTAACTTAAATTTAAGACAATTTAATTGTTGAGTGATAATTAAAGCAATTTGATCACAACAAAGAATCCTACTTCCTCTGGTTCTGTATTTCACCCTCCCCCTATGTTTTGAAAACAAGCACCTTTATATCTAAGTTAAGCAAAAGCAGTTCCTTGTTAAGTATAAAAGCACATTTTAAACAAAGGTGCTGCAGGTGCTGAGATACTGACCCTTTAAAATGCTTCCCTTTGAGAAGGGAATACATATATACATATTCATTTTACAATTAAAATACTTTAAAGCCTTGCTCTCTGAATAAAACCTGGAAGAATTAAAAGTGAACCCATTATAAAATCAGATAAGTAACTGGGCATCTCTCTTTTTTGGTCCATTTCATTATTAGGGGAAGAATATCCAAAATCATTATGAAACCTGAAGCGAACTCTAAGTAGAAGATGATAACTTCATCTACTTATTTCTCTGGCTTATACAAAATATCAGTTAGAGTTTGGATCTTGGTACAATGTTTCTGAAGTACCAAAAAGGAGCACCTTGTAGAATGTATTCATCTGTAGCAATTTTTTTCCCCCTACTTACAGCTACCTAGCAGTAAATGTCTTGTTGAATTAAGCTATGATGAATACCTAAGTGTGAGTTTGGACCAGAATTTAAATATTATGACTAGCAAATATTGACAGAGATCCTAAAAATAAATATTAAATAAAAATAAATAAAGTCAAAAACATATCCCAAGCAGTTATAATACCTAATTGTCCTTGGCCTTTGATTATTGGGTTTCCAATAAAAATTGTATCCATCTACCATCTGGATCCAAACATCAACAGTCTTTTAAAAAATTTTTAAATTACAGTTTACATTCAATATTATTTTGTATTAGTTTCAGGTGTACGACATAGTGGTTAGACAATCACATACTTCCCCCTGATATTTCCCCCTGATATTTCTAGTACCCACCTAGAATTATACACAGTTATCACAATATTACCGACTATATTCCCTAAGCTGTACTTTACATTCCCTTGGCTATTTTGTAACTACCAATGTGTACTTCTTAATCCCTTCAACTTTTTCGGTGAGTCCCCTAATCCCTCTCCCTTCTGGAAATCATCAGTCTGTCCTCTGTATCTATGAGTCTATTTCTGTTTTGTTTATTTGTTTATGTTGTTCTTTAGATTCCACATATAAGTGAAATCATATGATATTTATCTTTGACTTATTTCACTTAGCCTAATATCTTCTAGGTCCATCCATGTTGTCACAGATGGCAAGACTTTATTCTTTTCTGGGGGAGTAATATTCCATTGCATATTTGTATCTGTACCACAGCTTTTTTTATCCACTCATCTGTTGATGGGCACCTATGCTGCTTCCCTATCTTGGTGATTGTAAATAGTGCTGCAGTGAACATAGGGGTGATGATGTTCTTTCAGGTTAATGTGTTTTGTGTTTCTTAGGGTATATACCCAGAAGTGGAATAACTGAGTCATAAGAAAGTCTTATTTTTAATTTTTTGAGGACCCTCCATACTGTTTTCCACAGTGGCTGCACCAGTCTGCATTCCCACCAACAGTGCACAAGGGTTCCCTTTTCTCCACATCTTATCCAGCTCTTGTTGTTTTTTGATTTATTGATGATAACCATTCCGGGAGGTGTGAAGTTATATCTCATTGTGGTTTTAATTTGCATGTCTCTTTTGATTTGCAACATTGAGCATCTTTTCATTTGCCCATTGGCCATCTGTATGTCCTCTTCGGAGAAGTGTTTACTCAGGCCCATGTTTGAACTGGATGGCTTGTTTTTATGGTTTTGAGTTGAATGAGTTATTTGCAAATTCTGGATGCTAACCCTATATCTAAACATCAACTGTCTTTAAATGCCACTAAATATAGAGTGAGTGAAATATGAAGTTTTTTAACATGCAGCTGAACTCATGAAAATATTCTTGTAACACTTGCTGAATGGCTACATTAATTTGACTGAAGGACGTTGAATACTCTTGAGAGGATATACTCCACCAAATAGTACATTTCCAGATTTTTTTTAAAAAAATGTTTTTCATTATAAAACAAGCAGTTTCTCCTAGGAAGCAGTTTGTTTCTGCACGAGAATACATTATTTATTGAACTTCATGTACTCTATAACAAAAAGGATACTTCACTTTTAAAAAAGACTTGAATGTACTATAAACTCTTATTCCCTCTAAATCATAACTCAGAACAGTTTTTCCTTGAGGTGAATTTATGAAAAATAATAGTTAAAGGCTGAATTCCTTTAATGCCCAATCATAATCGCCATTAGTTTCAGGAGGTAAAAATGTTTTTCCCTCTCACCCCCCACCATAAAAACACTTTTGCTAACTCAACATTAGTTTTTATTCAGATGGAACAACAACTTCAATGGTTAACCTGAGGTATTATAACACAACTTAATATGGCAGTCTCTCTTCATTAATGTGACTTAACTAATTTAATTAAGTTAGTTTAACTTGATGTAACTACTTACCTGTTCTACTTTAATCCTTTGGGAGCTACTAAGAAACTTTTGCTTAACCTATACTTATAAACGAAACTCATGTATAATACCCTGGATTTGTCTACTGACTCCTGTTGCAACATTTCTCAGATGAAATGGTAAAGACAAAAATAAATCAATAGGCAATAGAAATAGTGTCAGATCCAATGAAGAACTTGGCAGGTAGGAGGTACAATACAATAATTCTTTGCAGCTCTAAATGAAAGCACTGGACACTGAGAAAACTTCCACCAGCTCCACACTTGTGAAGATAACCAGGTTCTAGTTTTGAGCTTGTATGTTTATGAGATAAAGGAAATTCTAAAGACCTCTCACCTAAATTCATATAGCCCAACAGGTTGAACTGCATGGCTATACTCCACCAGGTGTGTTTATTTTTTTAAAGTTATGTTTAAGTTATCCTGTGTGTTAATCTCCCTACTTTTCTAATGTACGCAATCAGTTGTGTTTCTCTTTCACCTTAAAATCCTATGAAATATGCCTACGAATAGTATTATTTAAAGAAAGAACCTTAAGAACACTTATTATTGGCAATTTGTGTTGTCTTTTCGAAATTATCATCATGTATAATTTGGAGGAGAGCAGTGGGAAAACTGCTCAGGCTCTATAGGTGTGAATTTCAATTCAAAATAATATCCACATCCCCATCTCTTTTTCCAGTTACTGTGCTTTCTCCAATAAGCTTGAGAACCAAAATTTAAAAATAATTTTATATTTATTTTTTCATCTTTCTTTTCATCCTCTATCTACTCCAATGTGACTTTGCTCCCATCACACCATCAAAAATTATCCTGCTAATATAACTAATAACTATCCATGCCACTCTCCACCCCCAGTTTTCTTTATTTCTAGTATTATCCCCACATTTCAGCTTTTCCTCCTCCTTGAAAGCCTCACATTTTGCCATCCAGAACATATACTCTTCTGATTTTTTATCTCTCCATGCTGTCTGCTCCTTAATGGCTCCTTAGCTGACATCTTCTTCTCTACCCAAAGTTATAGGTACACAACCTACACTTCTCTCCTGAAGGTTTGACAATGCCCTCTAAGTCTTTCCCATCTGTCTATTTCCCTCCTTCCCCATTTTTTTTTTTTTTTGCATCAGTAAAAAGCTAATGGACTCTCCTACCTGGGCAATCTGGGCTTCCTTATAGTTCCCCCACATCAACTTTTACTTCCTTCCAATTCATTCTTCACATTACTAGCACATCAAACTCTAAAATGTCAATCTGATTATGCCACTCCTCTTTTAAATCTTTCAGTGTTGTTCCAGTGTCCTTCGGAATTCCAAACTCCTGTCCTGGTCACATGGCTCAGTTAGTTGGATTACTGTTGCATGCACAGAAGGGATGCCAGCTCCATTCCCAGTCAGGGCATGTACCTATGTTGAGGTTCGATCCCTGGTTTAGGTGTGTACAGGAGACAATCAATCAGTGTTTCTCTCTCACACTGATGTTTCTCTCTTTCTCTCCCTCCCTTCCCCTCCCCCCAACCCCCTCTCTTCCTCTCCCTAAAATCAATGGAAATATGTCCTTGAGTGAGGATTAAAAAAACAAAATTCTGAAATCTTCAACATGACACACCAGATATTTCATGATTTGGTGGTCTTTTCTTTCCCCTTTGATTTGCTACATGCATTTTGTGCACTTGCTATTTTTATATATATGGTTTAAAAAATACAAATAAAGTTCAGGAAATGATGTCTTTCAGGTAAAAGAACATCATGTGTAAAATTTTTGTGGTAAGAGAATAGTTTCCTAGGAGGAACTGACAATTAAGTATCAGCTTTCAAGTTCTGAAGTACTTGATACTTGAGCCTAGACTCATGTTAAGGCTTGTGGATGAATGAAGCTTTCAGGTCACAAAGTATTGGAGTCACGGAAAATTATATACTGGGTGGATATGAAATATGCAGTATAATGGTTAAGTGTATGTGCCAATTTGCCCGGGCCACGGGGTACCCAGACATTTGGCCAAGCATTATTCTGGGTGTGTCTGCAAGGGTATTTCTGGATAAGATGAACACTTAAATCAGTAGACTGAATAAAGTGTTATTCACCCCAAAGTGGATGGCTCTCATCCAGTCAATTGAAGGCGTAAACAGAAGAAAAAGGCCGAGTGAGAGGGAATTGCTTCTGCTTTACTGCTTGAGTGAGGACATCAGTCTTTTCCTATCATGGGACTCAAACTAAAACATCGGTTCTTCTTGCATCTTGAGCCTGTCAGCTTTTAGACTAGAAATTACACCACTGATTCTCTTGCTTCTCAGGTCTTTGAACTTGGACTGTAGCAACACCATTGGTTGCCTGGGCTCCTTACCTTGTGAACTACAGATCTTGAAACTTCTCAGCTTCTATAATTGAATGAGCCATTCCTTATAATCTCTCTCCTTCTCTCACTTTAAGTGATAGATGAATGAAGTGGGGAGCAGGAGAGAGGAGGGAGATATGGTCAAGCACCCCATAATGACATTTCAGTCAACAATAGATAACATATATGATGATGGTCCTATCAGATTGTAATGGAGCTGAAAATTTCTTACTGTCTAGTGATAGCTTAGCCATCATAACTTCATAGCAAAATGCATGGTATTGCTGTAGTATTCAGTACAGTAACATGCTGTACTGGTTTATAGCCTATGAGCAATAAGATATATCATATAGCCTAAGATAAGCTATAGCATCAAGGTTTGTATAACTGTACCATGTGATGTTCACGCAAATCTCCTAATGACACATTTATTAAAATATATCCATGTTATGAATCAATGCATGACTGGATCTAGATATAACTTAAGCTTTACTGAAAATTGTTCTTTCATGTTAAGATCTAATAAAATTTTCCTGCCTAGGTTTTGGATTTGCTTGGGACCCATCACCTTTTCCTTTCTAATCTACCTAGATCTATCTATCTATCCATACTGTTGGTTTTATTTTTCTGAGGAACTCTCACTAATACATATTTTGGTGTCAAGAAGTGAGATGCTTCCGTCACAAATATCTAAACATGTGGAAGCAACTTTGGAATGGGATAATAGAGCCTTGAAGAGTTTTGAGGTTCATGCTAGTAACATGGATGTTAAGGGCTATTCTAGTAAGATCTCAGACAAGCATGAGGAACATGTTATTAGAAACTAACTAACTAAGGAAATCCTTGCTATAAAGTAGCAAAGAACTTGGCTTAAGTGTGTTCCAGTGATTTGTGGAAGGTAAAACTATCAGCTGTGAAACTGGGTGTTTAGCTGAGGAGATTTCTAAGCAAGGTGTTGAAGGAGCATCTTGGTTCCTCCTGATTGCTTATAATAAAATGCAAAGGTAGACAGAGGCAATAAAGAAAAAATGTTAAGCAAAAATAGACCAGAATTTGAACATTTGGAAAATTCTTAGCCTATTATTATTACAAAAAAAAAAAAGAAAGAAAAGAAGAAGATTTTTTTGAAGAGAACACTAAAGGTGTGGCTGAAAAGCCATCTGATAAAGAGATCATGGGTGTGACTCATGGACTTAATCAGCCATCTCAAGAGAAGCCAGAAATAGAGATGGAATTATACCAGCAAGTACAATGCCAGTTTCTAAAGGGGACTAAGAAGGTGGGATAGAATGAAGGCTGTTGGACTTTTTGGAGTCTATAGAAATGAACCATAGAGCTATTCAGCTGCAAGTGTGTATTATTTTTCAAGGAAAGGTAAGAATAACCCTGAAGGCAATTCAGAGCTCATCAGGGCCGCTACTCCCATCACCGCCCAAGGGACCAACGCTGTTTCCTCCCCGTTTTTCAAAGAGTGGAGCTGAATGGGTGCAGCCACCCCACAGAGCTAGGTGTGTCTCACCATTGTATTTTGAAGCACATGATTTGTCTGCTTTCACAGGTTCACATCTGGAGAGGAATTTGCCTCAGGGTGAATCATTATCATACCTCATTTGTATCTAATGTAGATAATATGTAGATAAGGCTTGGGACTTTAGACTTTATTATAGTTGATGCTGGAATGAGTTCAGACTTTTTGGACTACTGGGATGAAATGAATGTATCTTACATGCAATAAGGACATGAATTTTAGGGGGCCAACGGTGAAATGCAATAGACTGAAATTTGCCCTCCTAAAACCCATCCTTTGAAGCCCGAAGCCCCAGTGCGACCGTATCTGGAGATAAAGTCTTCAGGAGGTAATTAAGTTTAAATGAGGTCATGAGAGTGGGACCCTAATCCAAAAGGACTGTGAACTTGTATGAAGATCTCTCTCTCTCTCTCTCTCTCTCTCTCTCTCTCTCTCTCTCCCCCTCCCATGTGAAGGCACAATGAGAAGGCTGTCTGTAAACTATAAAAATGTTGTCACCAGAACCCAGTCATGATGGCACTCTGATCTTAGACTTCTAGCCTCTAGAACTGTAAGAAAATAAATTTCTGTTGGTTAAGCCACCCGATCTATGGTATTTTGTTATGGCAGCCTCAATAGACTAAGACATGCAGGAAGTAGAGGCTGAAGAGCACGGCCACAGTGCTTACACAGAGAAGTCAGAGCTCTTGCTGGAGGTGTTTTGTTCTCTATTGGTTGTATATAATAAACCAACACTATTTTTTTTTTTTACTGTTTTATAATGCTTTCTTAATTTTGCAGTAAATCCTTTTGGTGGTAGCAATGAACTAAAAAATGAGAGGGCATGTTTAAGAAAAATTTAATACTAAATTTTTATTTCTCAAAATAGTAGATGACGAATGTGTAACTTGCAAGGATTGTTGACATTTACTGTTCACCATGATGGATGGTACAGAAGCAGCTACAGAAAGTGTGTTTCCATACCAATCCGTGAAAAATGTCTGTTCATCTAAAACAAATTGCTTTTTATTCTGAATTAATAATGTTTATTTTCATTCCACATTTTCTTGCACATATTTGAAACTTGAAGTGATAGTGGTTAATGTATTGGTTTATGATCAAAAGACCATCAGAGACAGTGAAATGATCCCAGGATAACACCAGGGTCATGAAATGCTTCAGATGGAAAATAAGTTAATTTCAATAATGGGTTTTTTTTCCCTGCAATTTATGAAATCAAAGAAAAGCTTTTGGAAGTTCATTTTGCTGAAAGTGAAACATCTGCTATTATTGTAAATGTTATTGTAAACTTGATTAAGTTCAAAATTGAACAGAAAATTATTTGTTTTGTGGCAGTAATGTGAACACAATACATGTGTGATAGAGCATAGCATTTTGGCAAAAACAATATTCTTACTAAATTAAGAAACTTATGGGGCAGAAATTTTCCTCTATCTGCCATGGTGTACATATAAGTAATAATTACATTCAAACAAATAGAACCTGTATATGTCACATTTTACGACATTGTTATATATACTCACAGAAAAACTGCAGTGAAGCAGATGTTGCATTAATTAGAAAAAGCTTCAGCAGAGCTGTACAAACTTTCTCACTTTGCGGTTCAGCATTGTTTGAATGTTAGAAACGTTTTTACCCCTGAAGAACTGCTTTGAAGTCAACCTGAGTGTCCTGCAATGATAATAAACCTTTGTAAATTAAACCAGCCTTCTAAATTTTAGCTGCTGCATTTTTTCAAAATCAGTTGAATATCTAATTAAAGTGTTTAACCAAGGGGATGTCAAAAATGTTAGCTTTCAAACTTTTAAAAATTGCAGCTGATACAACTAATTAAACCAGAAAGATACTGACATTTATCCTCATAAAAGCAAGAATCATTGTTTCAATAGTTCTGTCAGTTGATCCAAGTCAACTTATAATTTTTCTTTTCTTCTGGGGTAGGATTGAGGATTGAATGTAGAATCGAATATTATATTATTTGTTGTATTAATTATCTATTTCTGTATAACACGTTAAAAAGATTTATTTTTAAAAAGTGTTTTAAATGAGCAGTCAAATAAATTATTTTAATTGTTTCTTGCCACTTTTTACCCTCAAATGTCTCCCAGTTTTGACAATAACTTATATGATCACCTTAGTCGTCGCTTAAAAAGCTTTTCTTTCTAGGGTTTTTCTTTAGCCCCTCCCCTAATCAATTAATTTCTCCCTTCACACTCTCCCCTTGTGTCTTGAACTTCTCTTTACATGACACTTACTTACCACTGTCTTCCTCTCTAAAATGTAATTTCTACAAAGGCAAGAACATGTTCAAAATTAACAAACAGATTGAAGACTACACTAATTATCAGCATAGTTTTAGTGTTTGATCATTTATTTAGCTATAACTATACTCCAGGAAAATGGAATCATAAAATATGAAAGTAAAGTTAGCCAATGAAAATACCAACTAAAAACCCTTCGGTCACTCATTTATTCACTACTCACGTGCTTACCGAGCCCTCTACAGTGCGTTAGAGGCCCCGCCCCCCCACCCCCAACACTAAGGCCGGCCGGCGGCGCCTCGGGATCTGTGCGAGGTTCTTTCTCAGGGGCAGCGTCCACTCAGGAGTTAGGTGACTAAAAATGAAGCAAACTAACAAATCAAAAAAAAAAACAAAACTCAGATTTTGATGAGTGCTACATACAATAAAAGATCTTAATGTGATATGTAGTCACAGGGAAGACCGGTAAGAAAAGACTTCTTCAGGCTGCTCTGAGCAGGTGTCATTAGAGCTGAGATTGAGACAGCAAGGAGCCATCCTTTCCAAGAACACAAGCCCTCTCTCAGGAAGGGACTTGTGCATAAAATATAGAAGAAAGAATCTGTTTTAGAAATGCCCATGTATTAGAATAACTGGAGATTAAGTCAGATTTGATGGTAAGAAACATCCTCCATTTTCTCAAAATGCATTTAATTTCCTTAAATGGAAAAGTATTTCTCTAGATTATGGCTATTACTGTTATTATTACAGTATTATTACTTACCTTTATACAGCTGCGATTGTCTGGTGAATACAAATGTAGTTAACGGATTTACTCGCCATGCACTGTGCCAACTTAAGCCATCTGTGAGTGTTTAATAATATGCTAATGCATGCACCTAGTTGTGTCTCAGCTCATAATAGAGCATGAATCATCACATTCTTCGTTCTGAGGGCTTGCAGAAATCCTTGCCTTTTCCTTGAAGTCATCCTGATGTATTCAAACTGCTCAAACAAATGAGATTCTGATACGAAAATACAGCCTTAACTCATTTAAGTCAGGTCATGTCCTTAAGCTCATGCTTTTGACACATGTGTTCCTTACCAGTAGTGGACACGTTACTTTATAAATCAACTCTGAGATGGGCTTTCGCATCAGAATGCGCCAAAACTTGAATTTCTGATTGCTGAGTATGCACTTGGGTTTATAAATCTTGATTATGTCAATATATTTGTCCATAAAATCTGTACTGTAAAGAATCAAAATAAACTAAATATTTGGTTGCACTGGGTTGTGCAGTAATTTTATTATTCCAAATTATTTGTTCTTTAATCTTCTCTAAATATTACATTTTCCCAAGTACATTTATACATGGTTCATAGCACATACATTCCTGAAAAATCTTGTGTAAATACAACTATTATAAACAGAATTATTTTCTTAAAGCAAAAGAAGAACTCGAATTTTAAAGGAAACCTGCAGCATTACTTTTCTAAGTTAAGAGGCTTTTTATGTCATGACTTATCATTACCATTTCACCTATAGAAAGGTCAAATTTTCATGGATCAAGTTTTCTTGGAGTATGCCTATAAACATCACCTTCCTCAGTCACAGACACTGCTGTACTTTAAAAACACTCTAATATCTGCATATAATCTATAATGATGCAGACTATTTTAGAAATGATCAGAGATGATGACAAACAGACCCTATATCTATGTTATTCATGAAATGATGTCCACAATATTGCTCTTTGATCTCTGGCCTTTTCTAATTGATTTTGCATCTGGATGGCCTCAATGCTGCATGCCAAGAAAGGGTGTTATGCTTTCCTGGATTTTCACCAGCATTTTGTAACAATTTATATATTTCTTGAAGTTGAACTATAATGTCTTAAGAATATTATTTCATTCACACTGTTTTCGGTCACAGTGCTTCCAATTTGACATAAAACAGATACTTCTTAACAGCACGTAATAGCACAAGGAGCATGAATTTTAGATTCCAAAAGACCTGTTTTAATAATGGCTCTGTTTCTTATAAACCGTGTGATCTTCAGCAGTTTATTTACATTCCCTGGACTCTGATCCCTCATCTGAAAGTCAGATAATGATAGCTCGTAGCAAATTTGTGTTGATTAAAAGAATTAAGTAGTTACTATAATTGATATTAATAAGTGGTACTCTTACTTGAGAGATTTTTAAACCATTCTTCATACATACGTCTGGGGGTGTGTGTGTCGTTCTTCCAAAACATGGTTACCCAGGGAGAAAAAAATCACATAATGTCACACCAGAATTTCAACTTTCAATGACCTGTTACACATTTTTTTCCTGAAACTTTAAAAAAAAGATGCATTAAAATAAATATAATTTTAAAATGAGAAAATGTTAGGGTACATACTTTAAATCTTAAATACTTTAGATTCTCTCATCAATTACCAGGATTACTGAGATACTTCGTCTTTCTTTGACATCTCATAAGGATAAAACAAACATTCGTGGCTATCTTGCCTTAACATAACTTATTAAAACCTTTTGCATTATGAGTTTATAAATATAAAGCTATTGCTGACAATTCCCTATACAACATTTCACCAGAAATACTTGTCTTACTTTGTTGAGAGGCTAGTTAATATTGTCTTGCTGAAAGGAGTCCTGTAACCATTTTAAAGGCATAAATATTTTACTATTTTGTAACATAAAATGATACTGAAGGCAACTTTTTTGTTGTCTCTCATTAATATCAAATAGAGAAGACTTTAAGACTAACTTATTACTAGAGATAAAGGGGGACATTTTATAATGATAAAAGGGTAAGTTCTTCACACTTGTAATAATCTCAGATTTTCACATAACTATCAACATAGTCTCAAAATATATAAAACAAAAATAATTAACAGAAAAGAAAAATAAACAAATTCACAACTATAGTGGAAAGTTTAATACCAGTTTCTTAGAACTGAAAAACTTAAAAAGGATATAGAATATTTTAACTACACAATTAACAAGCTTTACCTAACTGACCTAAATACACTACTGCCCCAACAATGACAAAAGTAGGTTTACATTTGTGAGTTTGTGAAACATTTTATTCTTGAATTTTATTTATTAATTATTGTTTTATTTTCCCTATGATCAACTATAAACCTAGTTTTGCCCACCCATGTACTACTAATATTGGGCTTATATTCAGAATAATAGAAAATTCCTAAAAATCACAAGGAAAGATTAATTCACAAAGGAAACTGGCAAAAGACTTGAACAGCCACTTAAAAAGGATATCCAAATAGTCAATAGCTATATAAAATTAATGCCAATTATGCTCACAATGAGACTCCCCTCAGTATCACTAAATCAAAAGAATTGACAATTCCAAGAGCTGATGAAGATGTACAGCCAAAAGGAGCTTCAATACAATGCTACTGGCAGAGTGAATGGGCACAACCACTTAGGAAAAGTTGCAGGCACGCATTTTCTGGGACCCAGCAACGCCACTCCTAGATACACCAGTACGTGGTAACAGTGGCTTATGAGAGTACCCAATGCAGGTGCAAAGGTTTGCACAACAAGGTCATTCATAATATCCAAAACCCAGAATCGAACTAAATGTCCATCAATAATGGATTTAATAAATTGGGGTACAATGGAATACCATATAGGAATAAAAATACAAAAGGAGGCATCTTGCAATTACGATGATTGATTAGCAAAAGAAATCAGACACTATTTCTGATTTCGAAAAGAATTGCGATTCTTTTCACAAAAGTAGATTAAATTATACGGTGGCCCTTACTTATTTAAAGGAGGGGCAGTGTTTATCTTTGAGGGGGAGGAGATTTGGATAGAGAAGGAGTTAGCAGGGAAAATGGGGTGCTGGCAGTCTGTCGGCCTGGGCGTTTGCTTTATCATAATTCAATGAACTGTACGTTTCTACTTTGTGCACTTTATGGGTGTTTTATTTCATGGTAAAATGTGGGCTTTTTTTCTTTGAAAAGAAAGATCTGTTGCTAATATTTTTTTGGCTTTCATTCCTTGGTATTCTATTTTGTAACACCAGCTAAAAGGTAGAGTGACTCTAACAGCCGTGGCAGTGGAGGGTTTTTATGAAAATAGCAATTAACTCATCAGTCAACAAAACACCAAACCACAACATCTGGAAGGCATCAACGAACAAATCAGCGCTAAGGCTCTCCCATTCTGGTAGAATGCATGAGACCTAGAACACCCAAAGGTTTTAGCCTTCTTCCAGCCAGTGTCTGAGGTATTGGTGCATTTGAGGGAAAGACCCTACAGGGTCTTACAAAGCACACTGCCGTCATAGCTAAACGGATACAATGTCTTATGAGCCCCTTGGCTGGGTCTTAGACACTGAATACATAATAACTACAGTCCAAACAGTGGAAGATGACACTCTTTGAAGTGTTAAACACTGCTTCTTGGTGGAATAGAGTTTTATAGGGCCTTGTTAGTGAACCATGAAAAAGTTATTGGTTCCATTCCAATTTAATTTGTGAAGTCACATGCTATTCTCTTGCTGCAAGAGAACATTGTTCAAGAAAACAGGTTCTGGATTATTTGGTGGCCTTCCTTATTTCCAATAGCTTTTTCTTTATTAGTAAATCATTTTCAGTGATTTAAAACAGCAACCCTAGAATCCTTAAACTATTTCCCTTTCTGCAATAAAAAAGTCACAATAATAAAAATAATTTTAAAAATTTGACAAATTATGACTATTCATGAAGAAAACTTAAATTAAAAAACTTAGAAAGGGATTGTACTTTAAGTAACATTTAATTTATTAACACTAAAATATCAAAGAAGGTATAAAAATAATTAGGGTGATACAATGAAAACAAAACATAAATGTTCTACAAATATCGAGAAGAAAAGAAGAATATTTTCCACGATAAATGAAGAATACCCTACTTCCAGTTCTCTGTAAGCCGATAGTCGACTTCAGCATTTTTAGGCAAGGCCTTTGATTTATAGCTAATGATGGGACAGAATTTCTGAAGGGAGAAAATAGCAATACTTCAGTAAGAAAGAAATAATTTGCCTGGTAAATGGAGAGATTGAAAAATAAAGGCTTTTGGGAAATAATAAGCTAAATTTAGTTTTAATGTGAAAAATATATATGGTTTTACTCCGGTGGGCTAAGAAACAGGTGCAATAGCAGAGGTGGTCGGTCGAAAGGACTCAAGTACATCTCCTACTTGATGAAAGTGGTCCAGTCCTTCCGTACTCCCGCCGGGGTCTCCCTTATACTGGCCGCCCGCCTCCTGCCCTTCTTCTGCATGTCCCCTGCAAGAACCACTTAGCCTCCTCTCTCGCATTTCTATGCTGCCCAAATTCAAAACTATTTTTCACAAAGTGGGAAGATCCCATTTATTTTTCTTAGCTTTGTTCAAAATAAATGGCACATTAAATCTGTACATTCTTTTTTCCATAAATGGTCTTGATCATAAAAATCAACACGGTCATATTATTCTTTCTGCCTAGTAGACCCCGGCCAATATTTCTAGCTTGATAGTTTCTCCATTTTCACCTTTGGAAATCTACTATCACTCAACTTAAGTGGATTGCTAACCCAGTCATCTTCCAGTCTTGCATTTAAGTGACTATTAGTATGTAGTTTATGAAGTTTCAAGTGACCCTCCATTTCTTGTTATATAAAATGTCTATAAGATATCAGTGACAGTCAGATACTATTTCTAGGGAAAAAGCTACTGTATTTTCTCCAAGGTCATAATCGTACTAAAGCATCCAAGGACAATGTTCTTAGACTGAATTCTATTTTTCCCTGAGACATATAAAACAGGATTGATAAGCCTATAATTCAGAACCCACTTACAGACTTACAGGAAAATTATATATTTCTAACATTCCTGATGAAAGAACATAGGTCAAAGGCAAAAAGGAAATGGGCAAGAAAAGTACAAAGTAGCAAAAATCCCTGAATCCTTCTTAACTATAGAATAAATTCCTTGGAATGCTAAAGTGTTCCCTTAAAAAATTCTGAGGGCATGCCCTGATAGGCTAGCCAACATTGTAGCTGAGTTTCATAGTGAGCCCTCCATGAGCACTAAATGAGCTGGATTTTGAAAATGAAATAAATTGGCTAGCTGTACAAGTTAGATATCTCTGCAATGCCTATGTTAAAGTTCTATCGAAGCTCGATGGGGTTAGATACACAGTCCTCTGTGAATGTCATTTTTATCTCGCATAGCATATTCTAAACCATTGGAAGCAAAAGAATCTAAGTTTATTTCAACTACTTGGGGGGAAGGAGGGTTTCTCCAGAGGTTTTTATACTCTTTTTCCAGTTTACTTGTTAACTCTGAGTTAAATTAAACCATCAAATGTGACCTTTATCTACCTTTCATCCCCTCACCTTAGACCCCATCAACCCCATACATGTCCTCTCTCATCTAAGTCCACTTCCTCCAAACTGGGGGGCAGTTAGCCCTCTCTTTGCCAAAGCCAGTCTCTCCATCTTTACCCTTGATAGCATCCATCCTCATCTCTTTAGGAATCTTATACTGTAAGGCATCCTCTCGTGGCCCAGAATTTCCTTCTTTTAAACTCTGCATGCACTTTTCCTAGTGCTTCTAAAGGGCTCAGGTTTCTCTCATCCTAAAAATAAATTTCCTGGCTGCATATATATTCTTCATCAATATGCTATACTGCCTTCCTCAGCTCCTTCTCATCAGCATTCTCCAAAAAGTGAAGAAACGTAGTTTCCCCTTTACTCTTTACTTTCAAATTGTGTTGTCCAGATTCTTGCTCCTAAAACAATAAACAGTTGCTTCCTAATTACCCAACCTACTGGCTCCTTTTTACTCCCTCTTTTACTTTAACTTAATAATGCATTTGAATACCTTCTTAAAACATTCTACTCTTTGTTTTGTTGTTGTTTGACTCTATCTCTTTCTATCATGTTTCAATCAGAGTATCTTTTGGGGCCTTTTAAAATTCTCGCTTTAGAAAGACAGGATTAGGTAAACTATCTTCAAACTCATTTGAAATTGTTAGGTTTTGTATGAAAAGCTGATCGATATTTTTAAGATGTGGAAATGAGACCCTTGGTGGGGGGCAAAATTATCGGATTCAATTAGGTGTTCCAGTCAAACAATTATTCTTATTTCCCTGAGTACAGTCACCTGAGAGATGCTTATTTCAACAAGTAGTTACTGTCATCTGGATGTGGAGTTTGATGCTTTGAGCTATAGCAATTATCATATTATTTTTCATGTAATTTCATTCATCTCCTATTTTCTCATCGGAGTTTGAAATGAGCCCTATTTCCTAGGAAAGAACCTGAAAAAGTATTTCAGTAATTTTTCTGAATGCTAATAAGACCAGTGAGTAATATTTCCATGCTCACAGTCCAAAGCTTCCATAGTCCTCAGCTGAGGTCATTCCATTACATGTAATTGCTTTCCTGAGCTGTTGCCTTCTGTAAGGAGACTAACAGAACCTGACCAGAGGTTCCCTGCCTCTTAGATTCATTCCTACTGCCAGGCTAAAAGTAGCATTTTAACTGCACACCACAATGTTAGTCAATATTTTTCCCTACTCTGTAAATTAGCCAAAATACATGCACAAAAACTGGAGCTTGTCGGAAAGCCACAAAGATGAAGCCTTACACCCTGGCAGTCATACTGGTGTTGCTGGCTGCAGAGCTACCCCTGCTGCTTCCAGCTGACATGACTGCAGGCCCAGGGCTCACTCGTTTCCAGGAACTTTTGCTCCTGATCATACATGAAGAATGGGGCACCCTGAATCAAAAACCACTAACACCAAGAAAAGTTCAAATTTAAAGTTTCCAGTAGTTTTATACTTTGCAAACATTGTTATTTGTTGACAATCTCATATTTGCAAAAAAGAGTTAAACATTCTAAGTTCATGTTAATCTTAGTAGTCAGTCATATCCAAACGATGACTTAACTAATGAGAGATGCACTTCCACGTGATGGTGCTGAGATAGAGGATTTCACTGAATAAGTAAATAAAGGAGTGATTACATATAGACAAAATATTAAATGTAATATGAAGTGAAATATATATTACAATGTACAGAAATACATACTAAATATATGTATTTAATGTGTATATGTATGCATATATGTATACATAATATACTTTAAATGACTTAAAAGTATTATGTAAAAAAAAAAGATTTCTGTCACATTTTTTCCTTAAAAAGGCACTTGGTTTCCATGAAATTAATCAACCTTGAAAAATAAATAAAACCTGAGGGTTAGAATATGATTCAGAGATACCCAGCCTCTACAATTTATTCCCAAACAGGAGTCAATATAAATTCTGTGAATTTCAGTGTCTGCTACCAGAAAACCTATTTAATTATGAAAAAGAAATGCTTAGATATGTTGCCACTTTAGGGATCACAGTCCTTATTTGGAACACAAGACCTTGTAAGACCTTTAAAAATTGTCCATGGTGAGTATGGCTGGCAACTTAGTTCACCGTTAGGGCACTGCACTGGGGTAACCCCAGGGCTCCTTTGTATATATTGGAAAGACAGTCATGGAAGCACATTGAGGTTTCCTTGCATTCTCAGAGGTTTTGGTGGCTGTTTTTAGTTATTTTAAAACTTGATTTGGCTTGGTATAATTTCCATATTATGAATTAGATACAGCTGTTCAAATAATATCTTAGACTTATACTTGAAAACTTCTTCACTGCAGTGATATGTCCTCCAAACCTGTTAGCCTACCGTAATATGCCAAAGCAATGAAATGAAATTAAAACCACAGTTTGAGTACAAAATAAAATATCGTATCCCTTTCTGACCCAATTTTATGAGGTGTATTCCAGAAAACCAAGAAGTTTCCAAAACTCCGCTCAGGTTTGAGTGATCGCAGAGACATTACCTAATAGGCTGGTCAGTTGGCTTCCACTGCAAGAAATGTTTTGTATGGGTTTGAAGCTGCATTTAGTATGCATCACAATTAGGATGTATTCAGTCTCAAGTTACAGAATGCCTGGAATCAGAATTTCTCAAACAGTGTGCTACGGTGTGCCCAGAATGGATGGCTAGTGGCTGACACGCTGCCCTTGGGTACAGTTAGAGTGGCCAGGAAGGGCCGCCTGAGGCAATCAAATCCCTGAGCAACTTGTCTCTGTCTGTGAGGATTCTTACTTGTTTACTCCAGTGTAAAGATACGTATGATTTTATAGGTAGTCATAATGTGTAAAGATTGAAAAGTCCTGTCTCAATAATAGACATTTAATTTTCACTAATGTAAGACATGTGGAAGTAGGTTTTCCAGAACTGGTTCAATGGCTCAGTAATGTCATCAAGGACCCAATCTCATTTTTTCTTCTATTTTTACCTTCTCAGCATGTTGACATTTGTCTTCAAGCTTGTCATCTCATGATCGCAAGATGGCCAGCAAAAATCTCAGAGCAGGAGGGAGGAAAGCAGTCGAAAGCAACCTTTTTGTCATGTGGCCTTTTCCTTAATAAGTGCTCTGCCACACTTCCTTTTGCATTTTTACCTTGTATTGACTAGGAGTTACTTTCTGTGGACCTTGGAACAGGGTTACCATGAATGGCTTGGACAATCTTGATTTATCCACAGGAGCGGCTATACTGCCACCTGAACAGAAGAAAACAGCAGTGCAGTTGGCAAGAAATATAGAAGAGTAACTACCAGGTAAGCAACCTTTGTGGCTGGGAGGTTGATCAAAAGAAAGGGAATAATATTGCTTATAATTTTAAGAGTTATAACCAATTTCAGGTTAAAGAGAATATGGAATTTCTTCAGTCTAACTAGCCTTTTCTCAAACCTTCAAATTTACTTATTAATTTTTTATAACAAATTTAGGATTTTTATTAATGTATAAATAACATTTTAATATATTGTTATAGCCACAGCAATATTTACAAAAAATCTGCAAAACAGATATCTGATAAAAATTTATATACAAAATATACAAAAACTCTTAAAACTCAACAATAATAAAACAAACAACTCAATTTTTTAAAATGGGCAAAGGTTCTGAAGAGATGTCTTATGAAAAATGTATATGGATGGCAAATAAACACACGAAAAGACACTCACATTATTTGCCATCACGGAAACTACAATAATGAGATAACACTACACACTTATTAAACTGGTGACAATCCAGACTGCCAATATCAACAGTCAGTGATGATATGGCCTTGGTTCCTCATATCATTCTCCAGCTAAAGAGCTAAGGCTTCCTAGAGAAATGTGTGATTCTGTAGCTGAGGCATGAGTCTGGGTCACCTGTAAATGCCTCAAAGTAGGGAAGTGCTCAGAACACAAATAACCACAATGTTAAGAAGTATGCTGAAGGGACAAGGGAGCCAACTAAATGAGTTTCCAACGGCCAAAGTC
The DNA here is from genome assembly GCA_004026545.1 of Mormoops blainvillei. Classification (NCBI taxonomy): domain Eukaryota; kingdom Metazoa; phylum Chordata; class Mammalia; order Chiroptera; family Mormoopidae; genus Mormoops; species Mormoops blainvillei. The sequence continues at coordinate 105,010 of PVJD01005227.1, forward strand.
ACAAGAATTTGAGCTACAAAACAAGCTAGTATTGGATTATAACTCAAAGTAAAAACTAAATACTCTGGGTCCATTCAGATGTAAACAAATGGTTGAATCGATCAATAAATAGTGCAGAATAAACAAGCCTCCAACGCAGGAAATTTCAAATAATTATGCAGGCTCCCCTCCCTCCAGGAGGTAGAACATAGCTCCTGTGTGGCCTGCCCACAGGGACTTTCTTCCAAAGAAGACAGTGTGAAGATGAGAGAAAGAAGGTAACTTCAGAGTGGAGAAACAAACACTATTTCAACCAGAATCAACAGTGTCAATTCATGTTGACAATAAGTACCATTGATAAGATGTGATGAGAATTGTAATTTACCTCTGTGGTCTTCATCCCCAAATCCATAACTCTAGTTTAATTATGAGGAAAACACCAGCCAAGTATCAGTTTAGAAACATTCTGCAGAACACCTGGCTAGTACTCCTCAAAACTCTCACAGTTCTCAAAGTAAAGGACTATCTGGAAACTATCACAATCCCGAGGAGCCCAAAGGAGGTGTGAAAACTAAATGTAATGTGGTGTCCTGAATGAAATCCTAAGGAAAAAGGACATTAGGTATAAACGGTGGAATTCAGAATGAAGTATAGACTAGAATTAATAATAATGTATCAATATCAGGTTATTAATTGTGACAAAAGTATCATACTAATAGAAGATGTTGACAGAGAAACTTCATTATCTTCACAATTCTTCTGTAAACCTAAAACTTTTCTAAGATATTTAAAGTTTATATGTATTTTTTTTTAAATGGGAGAAATTACTGTTGCTACTTTCAGGTGAGGTTAATTGTAAGGTTCACTTACTTTGAGGTACATTAATTGTAAAGTGCCGAACCACACACAAAATTCAAAATAAAAAAAGACTGGCAGATAGGACAGTGTAGTGGACAAGACCATTGTCCCAGACCTGAGTTCTCATTTGCTACAGCTAACTGTAGGGGTGATGCTTAGGCAAATCCTTTAGGGACTTGGTGTTTTCTCCTACAAATTGTGGAAATTGGATGAAATGGTATTACAGAGCTCTTCCAAAATAATTCTGTAAACAAAAAAATAAAAGACATAATCAAAATCAATAAGAATACCAATGTGTTGATTCTATTATATTGCACATAACTTGGGAAGTATGTATTTAACTAGATTGTTGAGCTGATAAAATACCAGTTTTAATTGTTTAAAGAAGCCTTTTATTTTATTTTATTTTTTGAAATTTGGGCAGTAAATTATACTGGACCATAAAGAAGAAACAATGCTGCTTTCTGCTTGCAAACAGTAGTATCTCTGTTAAAATCATACTTTTGAAAGCATTCGTGGTAGGGGTAAAAAGGAGATGTCTTTCTACCTATTATCCTGTTCATGTATTCTCAAGTAATATCACATTTTATATAATATCCCTTCAAGCTCCATAAAATGTTGGGCTGCACTGAGAAGCCATAACTAAGACACAAGCTCTAACAGCTAAGTGTGTCATCAGTTTTCAGTGCTAATAAAAGATTAGGTCTGCCTATTTCTTTCAAAAAGGATCCTGATGGGATGGATTGGATGAAGGCCTTTCATGACTCACCCCTCTAAATTTGGCGGCCTCTAATCCCAGCGGGGTTTCAAGCCACTTAAGAACCAAATGCAAAAGACAGAAGACCCAGCATCCCAGAACTGGAGTAGGATACCTGGATTCTAATCCTGCCCCTTTTGTTATTTAACTAGCAGTTTCACCTTGAGCAATATTTTTAATTTTGCTGAGTTTTTTGTTTGAAAAACAAGGCGTTGGATCAGATACTGTGATAAACAAATGGAGCTCAAAAATGCTGTAGGACTGCTCCCTTCCTTTGAACAGCAAGGGCTAGGGATGGGTCATTGTCTGTTCAGGGCTGGCTGAGCAATCCCTGATTTCTGGGCTGAGCCTCGTGGTTAAAGCTCCAGGCCTGAAGAGACCGCAGCCTACCTGGAGGGCAAAGGAAATGGTCCAGGAACAATTGCTTCCATATGCATTTCCAGAGCTGAGAAACAGGAGTGCTTTGGAGCTGACAGGAAAGGGAAGCAATTTATCCTCTTTCACATTGTTCAGAAAGCTTCCTGGGGAGTTCATGACCTTGGTCTATCAAACACCTTTCTGGGTACTGATTCTTGAAAGGGAGTCAGAAGCAGCCTTAGGAGTTTATAAGCAACCAATCCTTTCGTACACAGATTTAACAAAATCTGTTTAAACAGAATTTGAAAGAGTAATTTTGCTAACGATAGTATTAGGCAATACATATTAATGTCATAAACAGTGAAGTGTGTGTAGTTATTGCATTTTTGCTTTGTCACAAGTAGTGATCATCTTGATAATAATATTTGAGACTTCGTGTATTGTATTAGTTAACCCAATTGCTAATCAGCAGGTAAAATTTAGCAATGCTTTTGCTTCATCAATTAAAAAAGCATTCAGAGTATCCAACGAATGTCATATCGAATACACATGGGGAATGTTCATTTTCTGACTTTTCTTTATATTCTTTTCCCAGACACAAGTTCATGTCAACCTACGCCCTACCAACACAGAGATGGAGAAAATCGAATTCCCACTAATGATATATATTTTTTTTTAATTCTCACATTATAACCATCACTGTACACTAAAAAAAACAAGGTACTTGTGGCCATGGGTGTCCACTGCCCTCTGATATTTTTCTGCATCCTTCAATTACACTGACTTTTGATCACCACTGGGAAATTTATTTTCAGTGGTGCCCGAAGCCAACAATTATGTTCTTTAAATGGTGTACTTTAAATACATGGCTTTTCTCCTTGCGCCTCCCCAGCTGCCACCAGAGGCTCTGGCAGTTCCCGTCTCCAGCTTCGTTTCATGGTCATAGCACAGGAGCAAAGGACCAACACTGTCACTTGAATTTCTGGAGGATATGCAAATATACCACCTTGAAATATAACCAGGATGCCCTCCTGAGCAGAATACAAATAACTGATACATAACCATGGTGTTGGAGACAATAAAATATGTTTGATTAAAATTGTGGCTTGATTGTTTTTAAGACTAAATGCACATCAGCAGGGAACACATATACACAGAAAAACATTGGCTATGTTTCTTCAATGACAGCTAGAAAGTAAACTATGCCAGTGTCATATCCAATATAGGAAAAGAACATTTCATATATATACATAAATATAGATGTATGTCTGCATCTATATATACACATACACACATATAGATCTATATATACATATTAATTATGTTGGAAATTTAGGAGATACCATCTTGTGGCACTAATATCTTTTTTTAATATTAATAATTTTTATTTTTCCATTATAGTTGATGTACTATATTATATTAGTTTCAGCTGTACAACCCAGTGATTAGAAGTTTGTATAACTTATGAAGTGATCACCACAATAAATCTAATATCCATCTGTAATAATTATTACAATATTATTGACTATATCTCTATGCCTTCCTTTATATCCCCATGACTATTCTATAACTATTAATATGTACTTTGTAAGCTGTTCACCTTTGTCACCTATGCCCAAGCCCCTCCCACCTGGCAACCAGCAAAATAGTCTTGGTATCTATGAGTCTTGTTTCTGGTCTGCTTGTTTATTTTGTTTTCTTGATTCCACATATAAATGACATCATATGGCATTTGTCTAACTCTGTTTGACTTATTCCACTTAACACAATACCTTCTAGGTCCACCCATGTTGTTGCGGATGGCAAGGTTTTATTTATTTATTTATTTTATGGCTGAGTCACATTTTATTGAATATATGCATCACTTCCTGTTTATCCATTTGTCTGTTGGTGGACACTTAGGTTGCTTCCATGTCTTGGCTATTGTAAGTAATGCTGTAATGAACATATAGATGCACATACATGTCTTTCAGTTTAGTGTTTTGGGTTTCTTCAAATAAATACTCATAATTGAAATTGCTGGACCCTTCATTTTCTCTTGTTATAGCCTTTGTTTTAAAGTCTATTTTGTGAGATAAAAGTATTGCTACCCCAGCTTTTTTTGTTTCCATTTTCATGAAATATCATTTTGTATCCCTTTACTTTCAGTCTGTGTCTTTTGATCTGAATATAAGGATCTTGTTTTCTTATCTACTCAACCATCATATGTCTTTTGATTGGAGCATTCAATCCATTTGCATTTAAAGTAATTGTTGATAAATATTATTTATTACCATTTTATTATTTATATTTTATCTTTAGTTTCTTCTTCTTAAAGAAGACCCTTTAACATTTCTTGTAATGCTAGTTTTTTCTTGTCTGGGTAGCTCTTTATATGTCCTTTCATTCTAAATGATAGCTTTGTGGGATAGAGTAATCTTGGTTACAGGTTCTTGCTTTACATCACTTTCAATATTTCTTGCCAATTCCTTCTGGCCTGCAAAGCTTCTGTTGAGAAATAAGCTGACAGTCTTATGGGAGCTTCCTTGTAGGTAACTAACTGCTTCTCTCTTGCTGCTTTTAAGATTATCTCTCTGTTTTTAATATTTATCATTTTAATTATGATGGTCTTGGCGTGGGCCAATTTGGGTTCATCTAATTTGGGACTCTGTACTTTTTGGTCTTGTATGTTTATTACCTTCATTACATGAGGAAAGTTTTTCATCATTTTTTCAAATAGATTTTCAGTTTCTTGCTCTCTCTCTTATCCCTCAGGTACCCCCATGATGCAAATGTTAGTATGCTTAAAGTTGTCTCAGAGACTCCTTTAACTATCCCAGACTTTTGTATTCTTTTTTTCTCTTTGCTGTTCTAATTGGCTGTTTTCTGCTTTATCTTCCAAATTGCTGATTTGATGTTTGCTTCATCCATTCTGCTGTTGATTTGCTGTAACGTAGCCTTCATTTTAGTTAGTGTATTATTCATTGCTGTTTTTTAATGTTGTCTATCTCCATTTTATGTTTCCTATCTCTTTGTTGAAGTTCTCACTATGTTCCTCTACTCCTCCCCTAAGTTCATTGAGTATCCTTATAATCAGTGTTTTGAGCTTTGCATCTGGTAGATTGCTTGTCTCTATTTTAGTTCTTTTTCTGAAGTTTTGTTCTGTTCTTTCCTTTGAGACATGTTTCTTTGTCTCCTCAGGTTATCAGCCTCCCTGTGTTTGATTCTATGTATTTGGTAGAGCTGCTATGCCTCACCTTATTAGTAGAATGGTGGGTGTAGTAGGTGTTCTATAGGGCCCAGTGGGGCAGCATCCTCAGTCACCCAAACTGGGTACTCTGAGTGTGCCTCCTGCGTGGGTTGTGTATACCCACCTGTTGTAGTTGAACCTTGATTGCTGATTAGCATGTCAATGGAAGAATTGATTGTCTGGGAGGACTGGCTGCAAATATGAAGGAGAGGCTGTTGTAATGCACTTCAAGAGGTTTCAGGTGCTTGATGATTCTGCCCCTTGAGCATGTCACTTGTGGAGATAGTTACACGATGCCCTGGTATGGTCTGAAGCTGGCCACTGGGGGTGTGCTAGCTCTGGGGCCTCCTAGGAGCTGCAGGACAAGGTTAGCTGCCACCTGTGTCCTGCCCGAGGCCAACCGGCATGAGCTACAGAGCATTCTGCAGATAGCTGGATAGCTCCTACTTGTGATGGGCTAGGAGGTGCCCAGGATTGGCCATGCTACAAATTAAGGTCAACTGTTGCTATTGCTGGGCCTGGGGCCACTTGGCAAGATGATGGGGCATGCTGAGGCCAGGTGCTGCCATTTTGGGGTTTGTGATCCTTTGAGAGATTTTAGGAAAGTCTGCAGCATGAACAAGGACAGGCCATTTATTTGGAAAAGCCACTGAAAATGGCTTGGGTGGACTTGCAAGTTGGGTGGGGGTCTCAGGGAATCATCAAGGTGGGGGAAACAGTTTTAGCCAGGTTGATGAAGACTCAAATATGGTTCCTGCCCGCAGGCTGTGTGGGGTAGGGCTCAGCAAAGGAACAATGGCCTCTGTCAACACTTCTGTCTGGGAGAAAGCTGCCCCTACAGCCCTCAACCCAATGTAAGACAATTCAGTTCCTTGTTCCTTTCTAGCTGCTGTCCTAGCAATTGAGCTCAGAATGAGTGAGTCCAGGTAAGTCAGTGTGAGGACCCTTTAAGAGAATGCCTGGGAACCCAGAAGCCCTCTGTCTCACTCAGCCACAATCTTTGCTGGTTTTCATAGCCAGAAGTTACAGGAGCTTCTCTTCCTGGCACAAACCCTGGGCTGGGGGGCCTGGTGTGGGACTGTCACCACTTGCTCCTTAGGGTGAAACTTTGCAGTCGAGATATCCCTCCCAATTTTTAACTGCCACACATGGGTGTGGGGTCAGCTCATTCAGCATCTCCATCCCTCCTACCAGCCTCACTATGGCTTCTTCTTTATATCTTTATTCATAGGGCTCTGTTCAGCTTGACTTCAGGCAGTTCTGAATGATGATTGTTCTGTAGTTTAGCTATAATTTTGGTACAGTTATGGGAGGTCTCAAGTACTTAATTTACCTGTTCCACTATCTTGACTGGAGGCTCCAAACAGCTTTAAGTAGATTTTACTGAATTTCTAAAAAAAAAATGTTCTCTAGAAATTGGAAAGTGCTATAAGCTTGAGTTTTGAATTAAACAATAATACCTCATTAGGAAAAGGGTATTATGAGAAAGAATAGTATAAAACTAACATTGTATTAAAAAGGAAACAAAAAAACCCACAGGGCTGTAATATTCTAATGAGTAGCACACATTATTCCAGTGTATTGTGCAAGGCAAATGTCTGCTTTGCCATGGGTTACTGGAGCAAATTCCAAGGAAGCACAGCATCACTGGGGAAGGTAAGAACCTGGGAGAGTTTCTGGGGAATGATTCTTTCAGGGGGCTGCAGGTTCTCCATTGAGCTCCTCTAAATCCCTAGGGTTTAGGCAGAAGATGTAACCAGGTGTAGCATTTTATACTCTTTAATAAAGAAAAACCCAAGTCTTTTAATATATTTTAAATAACATGTTACTTTCTAAGATTGAGCATGTCATGTACCATGAGAGGTACATTGTTCTCTCCTGGAAACAGATCCACCTGCTGAGAAAAGAGGTAATAGGGACTGACAACTAGAGAATTGGATTGCCTTTAGTAAACATATGTCTAGATTTTAAAATATTTTTTAGTGTGTCGGTTCTTAGTAAGATCTTAATTGTGTCTAGAACTGGAGCATCAATGTAAGAATAGCAACAACCTAATTTTGTTGCAATCCTTCTCGAAAAGAATTGTTAGTTACTACTATTGGGGGTGGGGCGGTCGTGTCCTAATAATGAAAGAAAAACTTAAAAGTAATGACATAAAATAACATTAATTGAGAGATGACTATATGTCAAATATGTGATTTACTTGAGAGATACTCTTAACTACTTCATCAGCTTCTTACTGAATACCCGAATTCAGTTAGTTAAATATTATTTCATGAAGTCCTCAAACATTCTTAAAATCTCTCTCTCTCTCTCTCCCTCTCTTTCCCTCTCATAAACATGTCATAATATGATGTCGAAACTAGATAAAGGCACTTCCTATTTTTCTAAAGAAACCCAGAAATACAGGTTCCTATGAATTAAGTAAACTAAATGGTCACAGTGCTACTAGAGATTTTCTACATGTCTATAAGCATTGAATTTATCATAACTACATTATGTTTCATTTCTTAAAAAAGAAAAAAATTCCAGTACAGTCATCAGTATGTCAGCTTACTAAAACCTAAATGCAACCATTATATAAAATTGCTTCAATGATTGAAAGATACATTTAAAAAAAAAAAAAGCTTGTCTCTGGGTTCCATTTAAAATGAATTGTCATGATTTAAACATAAATAACTAGGGGCAATGTTATTGATAAATTAAACTGCATAGTATTTGTGAAAAAGTGAAAATTCACAGAAAATAATCTCAAAAGCTTCTTTATATTTGCCCTTTGAGGAAAGTTTTCTTTTTTTCTGGACTGTTTAACAATGTCTTAGTCTTTATTCTATGTTAATCAGGGAATTTTCACCAGCCAATCTCAAAGTTATGCAAGGAAGAAAAAACAATTATTTGAAACCACTGAAAAATCAGGCACGGCTGGGTTAATGTACCCAAATATAATGTCATCAAGCCTCTGTCAAGTCTTTGAAGCTCTCTCTTCTCCCCCACTCCCCCCCACCCCCCAACGACATAGTCCTACTTACCTTTTTATTGATGTTATTAGGGAAACTTGCCTGAGGTGGCCAGGCTAGGCTAATAAAGTGTGTTTCCCAGAACAAATTCCAGATATGAACAGGAGAAAGGATGGTTATAAATAATCACATTTGGGACATGTTGGTTAAATCAAAGTTAACCGTCTCCAAAGTTTATTGTAGGCTTCTCTGAGCCTCAAATACAGTGTTGTACTTCTGGCTCTCCAAGAGGCATACAAATCATACCTGCAGCAATTGCCCACAGAATCATCTGCTCTCCCCTCTTACTGAGGCCAATCTGCTGGCACTAGTATTATGAGGAAATAAGGAAGCACATGATAAACTCTCTCAGCCCAATCCCTCTGGGTCTGTTTCATGTTGCCATTTTCTTGGTTTCTTGGCTTATTCTTTGAGGATAGCCGTGAAGTTTGACATGGACTTATCATCTGAGTCCTCCGGGGGAGCCCCTACCCCCACCACTTCTTCCAGTAGAAGTGGAAGTGTGTCTGCAGACCTTCCAGGTTTACTTACTTTTAAGAGCTTGTTGGAAGAGTTGGGGGGTGGGGGGACCAGTGTCTGAAGTAGTGACTTACCTGTTTGATCTCACTGAGAGAGAGGAACAATTTTATGTGAATTATTTCTCTGACCACATCCTGCTCACTAAGACAAATTTATCTCAGTAAATTTTAAAATAAAATATAAAACGTATTATCATACAAATATCTACTTTATTACCTAGCATGAATGCTACAACTTATATCTCTCTTTTCTCTAGGGGACAATTTCATAATCACATTTTGTAGGAAAAATCCCAGGATAAAAGATGACATTACAACTTTCTTCTTCACCCAAATTAGATAAACACAGATAGAACATTAAGTAATTTGTTATATAGGAAGACCAAAGCTCATTCAAAATAAAACAGGAGTTGGGGAGAATTGACTTAACTTCCTTCTTCATAGTAGCTTTCAATCACATCAGTGACATTTTCCAGTGAATTCTTAGAAATTCTATATTACAGATTGTGCCCTATTTGCATAACTTGTTTTGCATCTCTTGGCAAACTGCATCGCCATTTGATTTCTATATAACTGATCACAGGGACTGTGTGCTCTGAGACAGAGGGTATGGTGCAATGTATCAAGGTGGGAGAATTAGGCACAGACTCTACCATGAGGGTAGCCACTGATTCTAGAATGCTTTCTGTTCCATGCCTAACCAAAATCCCGACCTTTTGTGGAACTTCAGTAAATATTTATTGACTTAATTGAAGATAATGGAAAAAAGCTAAGGATCATATATCAATGTCATGAACTTTTGATTTTTGATGTAAGGAATATTTCTTTAGTTGGCCTAATTGGGTTGAGATTCTAATTCATCACATTAGTCTTAATGAGCATTTGTTATTTTTGATTATATATACCTTCACATAAACTAATCTGCTTGCTGGTGATTTTCTGAAGGACTTTGTGTTTTCTCACCATTATTCCAATAATTATTATTTTCAATGTATTTTCCTGTTTATTTTCAAGTCATAACCAAAAATCATTTCTATTAGGCATTATGTGTTATAATTTTAACCAATTGATTGAAGTGACTTTTTTTAAACATACAGACTTGTCAGACATCTCTTTACACTCAAGGATGTAGTAAGAGATCTTCAAAGCCTGAAACTATTACATTCTGGAAAATTCTAGAACTAACAAGCCCCCAATGCCATGTAACATAAACCATGTAGTAACAATGTGATTACTACTATATCTCTAGTGATATTAGGATATGAAGCAAGTAAACAGAAGAACAAAAACAGAGGTCCCTGGAGAGTTAATGACAAATTCATGGAATTGAAAAAGGCTCAATATACTTGATATGTTACATAATGACTCAAGTTGTTTTATTTCATAATAAGTGAGACATGAAATGCATATACACCAATTTACATTACATGATATGCTTACTAGAGAAATTATTTAAGAAATGTTTTATCTATGCACCCACTCTTCCAATTGCTGTTCCGAAGAGGTGATTTTATTTGTGGTCTAAAACCACATTTTATCCTTGTACTATCACTTTTGTTCCTTACTTCCCTTGTGTTTATTCTCTTTAGCATATTTATTTCAAATTCCATTTAATATTTTCTTTCCAGGAATTTTCCTTCCTATTATAAAGCTTACTTTTATTTTTACTGATTTTAATGTCTCTAAAGTATTCCTAAATTTTAGCTACTGAACTCTAGTCCTGGGTGCACTATTTAGCTTTGATTTGTCACTAGAACGGACACTGTTGGAGAGCCCACTTAGGAGCCTTCCCATGCCCATCAGTAGTGCCACCATCTGTACCTCCAGCCTTAGAGTCTTGCTACTCGAAGTGTCGCCCCAGGACCTGCAGCCTGGGCATACCATGAGTTTGCTAGACATGCAAATCACCAGGCCTTGACCCAGATCTACTAAATCCAAATCGGCATTTTAACGATTTCAGTGGATGACTTCTGTGTACATTACGGTGTAAGAGGCAATGTCTTAGGACATTTTGAAATGTCATTAAAAATCACCAAATAAAAAAAATGAGCCCTGGCTGGGGTGGATCAGTGGATTGAGTGCTGGCCTGCGAACCAAAGAGTCACCGGTTCGATTCCCAGTCAGGGTACATGCCTGGGTTGCAGGCCAGATCCCTAGGAGGAGGCGTGCAAGAACCAACCACACATTGATGTTTTTCTCCCTTTTTCTCCCTCCCTTCCCCTCTCTCTAAAAAATAAATAAATAAAATCTTAAAAGAAAAAGAAAAAGAATGAAACAATCACCGACTACATGGTTTTCAGAAACACTTTTTAGTACATATTTAAATGCCTCTGTCATTCTTCTATGGAGCTCCTACAACAGAAGGACCAGAATAGCCCAGACCAGCAAATTTATCCCTGGTTTCTGTTTCCCTAAAGCCACATCAAACTGAATGATACTCAGATACTACTCTGTCTTTTGGGGCTTCTTTAAATGGCCAGTTATAATTCATTCAGGAAATAATCTCCAGGCTGTCATGTTGTTTCCTGTTTGCGTGAGCATGGCTCGGCTTTTTGTGTTTAACCTGTATTCACTCCAGCAGCATTTTGTTTATGGTTGAACTGAATTTCCAGTCTTCCATCTATTTCTCCCCCACTTTGTGAAATCTGCCAGTATGCAATATGCAAATATCAGCTTTCAGAACCGGAAGGTGTGCGGCGTAAAGAAACTGGTGTTGGTGCACTGGCTTGGAACACAGCCTCCTTTATTCTTTAATTGTTAAATGGACAGGGCTGCCTATCATCATTTGCTGTTAAGTGTATATGTGCATTTGGTAACCACAACCTCGATGAGAGCAAAGGATATCACTTCTTCTCAGTCCAGTGACGAACATGGCGCTTAGTACAGAGTGAACACTCAAAAAATAATGAGGTAAATGATATTATTCTTTTTTCATTCTAAAACACAAAGGAGTAAGGGAGAGGCAAAATTATTATGAAGTTTTTAATGTATGTGACCATAACAAACTCAAAGATCTTTTGATGGCACTGCACTCTCTCTTTCTTTATAATGCAAAAAAAAAAAAAAAGACAAACAACAAAAACCCTCTGTAGTAGAAAAATAAGCTCGATAATAAGGAGTGGAGAAATAATTTTGCTAACTGCTTCTCCTTGACATTTAAACACTGACAAACATTACAGCCAGGTAGTGAGATAAATCAAGCTCAAGGAATTATCAAGTTTTACCTTTAATATGATATTTCCCTTTCATTCTGAAAAATTACATTTGAGAATTGACACAATTCAAAACCCAAGTGAGTCAGCAGACATCAAATAAAAACACCCACCAGCACTGATGCAGATCTCAAACCCCCTGGCTAATTAACAAGGCTTAAAGGCCTTAATGGCCTCCAGCAGCTGGGAGAACATAAGGGGGCGGAAGAAAACAGAAAACGCCTCCCCTTTCCCATAACCCTGTTTTCCAATAGCGTCCCATGCCGCCCACCCACTCGGTTAATTTACGAAAAGCTTGCTGATACGCAGGACAGAAATAGGAACTCCCCAGTGCAACACAACTCAGACAACGATGAAATCAGAGGACTAAGAAGCAGCCGTTCCACAACAGGTAGCTGACATTTCACACTTCTGGAAAGTCCTCAGCCAGGTGAAGGCACCATACTGCCTCTTATATTAGCCTGGAGAGCGACCGACTGGAGCTCAGCGACATTCACACGTCTCAAGGTGACATCAAAGTGACAGCACTGCTCTGGGTTACCCAGGCCAAGCCTTTCACAGCTGGAAAGAGTGTAAACCAAGTATAAAATGTAGGTAGGATTCCTAAGAAATCCTTTGCTTTCATTCATTTTATCTCCCAGACATGCCCTGTCCCTGTAACAGAGCATCCTAGTAGCCTGTCTAGTCACCTCCAAAAAGCCAAACGAATCCCAAAGAACCAGTACATGTTGTATTGCCCACACTCCTACTGAAATCCTGCCTAGGTCTCAGTAACTAAAAATACTCCGAAACCGTTTTCTGAAGAGCGCTTTTATGCAGTGGAATTCCGGGATTGTTTTGCCTGCTCTGTTCATTGAGGTCGATTAACTTTATGTTCAACATCATTCACGTCACAAGCGCGTAAGTGTTTGCGATTCACCCTGGAAGAGGTAGGACAGAAAAGTAATAGCTTGCATTCACAAAGCATTTATTTTTCTCTATTCATCTCAGCGGGATTAAACAAAATGATCTCATTCCATATTCTAACATTCCTGTGAGAGTTACATTTTCCCTTTTTTAAAATACAGGGCAGGTCTGCATCTGCTCTTGCTGCCAAGCTGATCCATAATTGGGTTTACCTGTGTGCCATCTTCCCCCAGGTGGTCTTACTTATTCCCCAGCGAAGCCAACTCAGGGGCGTGGGTATTGTTTAAAAGGATTTTAAAGATCTTTTTTCTTGACTCCTTGCAATGCTTAAGAGGAGATTTTGCTTGTTAAGCACAGCCCCACCCCCATTTCAGATTCCGGGTCTCTATTTACTGTGAACCCCTGAGCACTTCCAGACTTTAGCACCTTTGCCCTCTGGCTAAATACTGTTCACTATTTCACTAAGATTCAGACCTTGAAATTTGACACCTGGAGCTAATGACAAAAAACTGTTATGTAGAAAGGAAGAAGTGCTTAAAGAAAATTTTAAGAGGAGTTATGTCGACAGAGAGCTTGTTATTGTGGAATAAACCATACATACTGTTTAGCAAAAGCTTTTTTTAAGCATTAGGGCTTTTGTGAGTTTCAGGAGGGAATTATTGCTGCTGAGGCAAAAAGAAGGTGTAACAGTGCTTAAGGTCGAAGCTTTTCATTTTAACTGGAGATAAGAAAACCTAAACTTTCTGGCTTTGCTGCTTTATTTAGTATTAGGAAATCCCATCTGCGGCGCAAAGAATGGCCTCTCTCTTGCATTTTCAGTTCTCTAAGTGTGTGGCCTATTAATTATGCTGACATGCCTCATGCAATAATTATATAAATTTTCATTTCAATTTGATTAAGAGCATTGAGAATCTGCAAAATGCAAAGCTCACACAGTGGAGTATGGGATCACTGCTGTCTTCAAGAAGCTTTCAGTCAATTAGAGAGGCAGAAGAACCCGCTAGGGAGGGTGGTGAAGGCTGGCAGAAGTTTCTGACAGGAGTTCGCTTATACACTAATAGCTGTGTAATTATTTTTAAATTAATATTAACTGTTATTGGCTACCTGTTTTGCTAGTACTGGTGGTGGCGATGATTTGGAATTTTGGTGGACATTATTCTTCTGATCACAAGTGGGACAGGTAAAGGAGAACCATGGCAAGTTTTTAGGAAGTGTCACAGGAAAGTCATTATATTTAGGTTCGATTAGAAGAAGAAAAGTTAGAGGCCACTGGCAACCCATTTTGACAGTCCTGATAAGAAGTAACCTGAATCCATACTCAGACAGTTGTCACAGAAAGAGTGAAACAGAGGACATTCTTTTATGAAATTAGAATATATCCTGCAGTTTT
>PVJD01005228.1:0-85000 GCA_004026545.1 Mormoops blainvillei
GGCGTCATTGTCCTATGTACAAAGTCTCTTGTATCTTGTATCTTCTTCAATAAATGTCTCTTTTTCAGTTGCGTGGCTGGATACTTTTTGAACAGACCTTCGTGTATTACATCTGCTTTATTTTGGATCATGGCATTAATGGGGATCACTAGAGGCAGCTTATCTGAACTGAGATCCAAAGCACTTATTTGTTTAGCAAACATATGTGCTGTATAGCACAGGGAAATAAAATGAAAACAGCCCCTGTCCTCAAGGAGTAAGTAGTCTAGCATATAAATCCAACATTAAACAGCCAGCAGAACTGCAGAGTGAGGCAGACAGAGGTACTGGTCCTTGGGAGAAAGGGGGAAGAAGAAATGGTGAGTGTGGAGCAGGGAGGCCCCAGCTTTCTCTGGGCATGCTAGTGTTAGAGGAGGATGGGCCATTTTGAAATCTCATGTCAGGAGCAGCCAGGGGCTGTGAATTGGTGGGCCCAGTGGATGCGTAGAGGAGGAAGAGTCAGCGTAGCTGGACTAGTTTCTAGCCTGCCCATCTCATCCTTCCCCATGGATGGGGTAAACAGAACCCCAGTAATCAACATGACACCAGCTGAGTAAAGACAAGCAGTGAACACCTTACAATAGCTGCCTTAATTTGGATCCTTGCTGGTGTATTTTAACATGACAGAAGTCACCATATGAATGACTAGATACTAAGCACCAGTCTAAGGGCTTCAGTACATTACCATGTTTTATCTTCTCAACTTTGTGAGAAAACTGAAGAATGAAGAAGTCACCCAGCTAGTAAAAGGTAGAGATGGTGCAGCGAGGATACAAGTCCACGATTGTTTGACTGCAAACAGGCAATTGCACCTCCTTTATCATATTAATAGAATGCCCTTCCAAACATCCCAACACCAAGATTCCACATATTTTCGTATTAGAGTAGCTTTGTGTTAGGTATCTTCTTCCCTGATCATTTTTTTCTTCACAAATTTGGCAGAATCTTATTCGCTTCACTTAAGCATCGTTATAAATGATTGAGTATTGTGTTAAATACTGGTGAATAGAGTTAGGAAGCTTATGCACTCTGATCATTTTTAGTGTATATCTTTTTTTTTTTTTAATTCTGGTTACAAGCCACTAAGTTGATTTAGTAGTTTGGAGTACCTTTGGGTATTGTCTTAGACACCAAACAAACGGAATTTCTGACCACAGTGACTAAATCAGGCACTTCCATGTTTGAAAAATTTATGGAATTGAAAAAGATATATGTAACCAAATAAATATCCAGGCAGTTAGGATATGTCTAAAATGAAACACTGGTTTCTTGAAACATATTCAGTAAATGTACAGCCATATCACAAAAAAGAGATTATGCTCAAGAGAATTTTTTATGATGTTGCTCTCTAAGAATATTGCCTTATAGCTTAATGAAGCTTCCCCATAATGAAGTTATTAGTTTCAGATACTCTTTATGAAAATGAAAATGTTCCCATGAACTCTGGAAAACTTATT
The DNA here is from genome assembly GCA_004026545.1 of Mormoops blainvillei. NCBI lineage: Eukaryota > Metazoa > Chordata > Mammalia > Chiroptera > Mormoopidae > Mormoops > Mormoops blainvillei. The sequence continues at coordinate 1,497 of PVJD01005228.1, forward strand.
TGGTCAATCCAATTAAGAAAAAAATGAATTTTATATTTAGCATTAATCCCCGAATTAGGAGGGACATTCAACAACTGTAGTAAATTCAAGGGTTGCTTGGAGACTGAATTAATCTTTAGATCTAATCTGATTGTCTCGTTTTAACATTTTGGCTTTACAAGATTTATCAGACCAACAAAACTGCCCTTCACTGCATAAACTCTGAGTTTGGAGCTTTTTTTTGTTTGTTTTTTTAAGGCAAAAAGGAAATTCTCTGTAGGGGTAAGTTTTATATGCATTATAGTGTATTTATGTCTTAGAGATTTACCAAATTCTTGAGAAAATGAACTGAAGAGAAAATGTCCTGAATTGGCCAACTATTATACGTTTTCCAAATGTATTGGGAATGGTACTTCCATGGGTGAAGTGGAAGAACAGCGCTAATCTTTGTGCAAAGCGGTTGCATTTTATCCCTTGCATGTAGTAGCTTAAGTTCCCGCTTCATGTGGAACCCCAAGAAAAGGCAACCGTTGACTTGTTAGCCTTGCACCCAGGCAGAGAGTCATCACAGAAAGAGGCTTTGGTGGTATTAACTGAACGCCTCCCAGCAGTCAGACGATTTGTTATTGTTTCAGTGCTGTGGCCTGCCCTGCTGGTGAATGTCTATTTAAAATAAATGAGAATCAAACAAGTGGAAAAGTGTCAAAAATTTGGTAAGAGAGCCAAACCAAAGAGATTAGGACATTTTATTGACAGAGGCAGCCTAGCGTAGTGGTTTAAGGGTATAGGACTAGAGTAAGGCTGGCTGGGTTTGAATTCTACTACTGCGAATTATTTGTTAGAAAACATTAACTAAGTTGCTTAGCCTCTCAGCACCTCTGTTTTTTTATTTCTGTAAAGGGTATAATAGAATCTAATTCATAGGACTATTAAAAGGACTAATTGGGATGGTGGATATATTTAAAACACTTAGAATAGTGCCTTCTCCATGCTGAGTGAACAATAAATGTTAGCCATCGTTAATATTTCTAAAATCCCAAACTGGAGGCTTCCAGGCACATCCGTTAAGCACAGGTTATACCACAGTGCAGTTGGTACCTTGTAGGTACCAACACTCAGGCCAGGATAAGTGATTATTAGATGAGTCCATATAGACAGACTATTCCATTCCCAAACACGACATACACTGTGGACACTGGCCTGGCTCACACACCCAGGCAGTCGGAAGCACTGCTCTCAAAGGACAGAGCCGTCTCAGGCAGACACTGGAACATCGTTTTAGGGGCATCCGATAACAGTAAGCATGAGAGGTAATAAAGAGGCAGGTAATGCTCAATGCTGGTTCCACTTTTGTCCGGAGTTCGCATTATATTGCACAGACCCCTTCCTGCCTAACTACTTTATGTGCACTTTCTTCCTTTCATTCCATACTCAGGTCCCACATGGACACCTCCCAGCAACATTAATCACCCTTTCCTCTTCCCAGCTTAAACCAATCAGAGTCCAGTCTGACACTGGAGTTGGAGTTAATCCCACAGAAATTGAAAATGAGAACAAGGATATTTCCCAGAGGAAAGTTGGGCTACTCTTTTATTAAGAAAATTGGAAGGATGAGATGACACAAACAACAGATGCCTGTGCATATGTGACGGCAGACCTGGGATAGCTGGTTCTCCAGTTAGCATTGGCTCAGAAATGAGCCGACCTAGATTTGCCAGTGTGACCAGTCCACAACCCAACTCAGAGGCTGAGACAGTCAAAATAGTGGAAAGGAAATAGATATTGGAAAGAAATAGTATTTATTGGCTGCCTATTGTGTGCCAGGGCCTTTACATTTGTAAACCAATTCAAACCTTGCCATACCGTGATGTGGAATTGGGAGGTTTAAAGAGGTTGAAGAAAGAATAAAGACTGATCAGAAGTCATGGTGAGATATAACAGCCAGAGCTTTGGGTGACCCCCCGGGGAAATGGAGGGAGCAGGCCCCTCAGAGGGCAAAAGGGGTTCTGAAAGGCAGGGGCTACACAGGCAGGTTGAAAACAGGAGTTCTGAAGTTCTAAACAGGAAATTCGTCTGTGTGACCAAGATGTGGAGTAAATAAGCCCTTTTGTTATTTGGAAAGCAATGAAGCGAGGCAACAGTGCCACTATCCTGATCTTGCAACCCACATATTTTATGTTTCAACAAGGAAAACCCTTTCAAAGAGATGAACATGAATTCTGTGTGCCATGTATATATTTGTGCCACATTTAATTTCATTAGCAATAATATCACATATCTGTGCTTATTTAACTGCTTAGACCAGATGGTAATGCCTTCTGAAGAAAAATGGTTACACGATGTAATTGAACGTGTCCTGTTGACAGAGTTATAACTACCCATTTTCCCAATTAAATATAGGTGATTCGATAAAATGAATACAGAGTCTGTTACTCTGCCACCATCCCTAGCTCAAAACACAAGGGAGGAAATGCACTCCAAAGTGGGAAAATCACACAGTTGTGGGAAATACCATGGAAGGGACAGGAATAAAGGCAGGCCTTTTCCAACGCCCACCCCAAACAAATGCAGAGCTACTTCCTGGCAGCTGGATTTGGCCATTGACCACGGGACGAGGCCTTGGCTTCCCCAGTTATGACCCATCCGAAGGTGGTGATGAGAGTGGACATGACCAGTATGAAAACTAACCAGTACATTTTGAATAATTATGTGAAGTGTTGGCTTCTGAATGACATCAAGTGTGGTGGAACTGTCGTATGATTCTGGGCAGAGGTGGGTGTTAGGTTTTATGAAAATTTTTAATCAGTACTGTAAAATATGCTGGCCAAATTAATATTTGTAAAACAAACATCTGATGAAACTGTCACTGAAAATATTTTCGTATTTCAATAAAAAAAGATTAACTCTAGTCTCCTGCAGGTTCCCCTGATCCTGCCTGTGTAACTGTGGAATGTACAGGTTTAGTAAAAAGAAGAAGAAAGTCATATTCTGGCACTGGAACTTTTCAGCAAGATCTCTAGAGATGATGATAAGTGAGAAACTCTTATTGAGGAACAGTTGGAAAATGGCACCTTGCCATGTCCAGGGACTTAAATGACACAGTTGCTACATATATATATTTTCTTAGTTGCTTAACGTTGTATGAGTAAAAACTTGTAATCATTTCCTGTCTTCTTGCTCTTAGAGTCAAGAATTATAGAGTAACAAATGCCCTAAAATTCACGCAAGCTCAGCCTCTCATTTTAGCCACCAGGAAATGGGGGGGCGGGGCCAAGGTGCAAAAGAGGAAAAGGCACGCAGTTCAAGAGAGACGATCCCAGGGCCCAACTGTCTCTTTTCCCATTACTGAATTTTGCCTCGGTAAAATTGGCTGATGGGAAGAGAAGAGAAGGAAGGTGGGACATGAACACAAGAGGGTTCCCTGTCCTCACTGCTTGTCCCCCAGAGCAGCTTCCCTTTTATCTGTTTTATATATTAGAGTCCCATATAAGAATGTGTTTAAAGTATCTTTCTCACATCAAAAGGCCTCATGTGAAACCTACTCTTGTCAGCCACACAGGAATTCTTAAGAATGGCAGTGGAGTGTATTATGCCTTCCTGTCTTCAGCCCTGCCATTAGGTCTCAGATGTGGGCTTCACCATGTCTAGTATTTTCCTCACTCAGATGACAAAAAGCAAAACTGAACCAAATCCTGTTATGGAGGGTATATTCCAAAGGTAGAATGAGAAAATATTTTAGAGTGATTAAATGTTAGCATAGAAGTTTGTTACCCCACTCTCATTCCAATTAGATTCTGAAAAATTAGACTTAGGACTCAGAGGTCCTGGATGTTAGACCCAGCTCAGGAAGAGAGTCATTATTGGACCTTGCATGTTACGCGTAGACCAGTTCAGAGAACCATCAGACCCCCTGAGAAAGGAAGAACGAAAAGATGGCAAACCTCACTGCTGCAGGAGTGAGTCCCTCAGGAACAGGAAGGCCTCCGAGCCCATGAGCACCGGCCAGCTGCTTGCACCTGCCTTCACCCTGGCCTCCACTCTGAAGCGTCTGCTCTGCTGACTCAGAACTCTAACTGCTCATTTTGCGTGTTTTATGTTTGATTCATTCAGTCACCAAGCCTTCAGCTACTCTCTCTGATTTCTGCCCTGTGTGTGGGGGCCAGCCTCGAGGTCAGCACAACAGGCTGAGTCCGAGAGGCAGCTAACAACCCTCAGAATGAATCCCTGCATCCCTGAAGGGGCTTCCTCTGAGAATCCTCAGGGGCTGCTGGTCTGTTCTCCAAGGGCTCACCATGGCCTCTCCACCCATCCCCAGAGGGATCTGATTGCAGCTCTGCTTCCCCTGGGCCTTCGCTGGTCTTTTTGCCCACTTCCAGCCTGTCTCCACTTCTCCCAGGGCACCGGCATTGTTCTGCAGCTCCTCCTCCGCTGCCTCAGCCACCGAATCTCTGCCCCACCAGCTTTTGTTTTCCTTTACTCCTTTTACACATGTGTACATGCACACACAGCACCACCATGAAAACTCCTCTCATCTTTCTCTCGGTGCTGCTTTATATAATTCCATGTTCTCCTAAAGTTCACTTCCCAGTGACCTCTGACTCAGGCCAGCTAGCCCTGCCTCTTTCTGTAGTTCACCTCTAGCGAGCTAGAAGAGGCTGAAGGCCAGGGGTTGTGTGCTTCATGCGTTAGCTCTCTAATTTACTTGAACATAAGGGCCACAGTCATTTAGGAGAAAACAGATCAGTTTTACTGTCAGTAGTTTCTTTGAGCCAGGTTGGACTTTTTCCTCCCTTGGTATAAAGTAAATGAGTAGGCTTACCGAGGTGACAGCAGTGAAGAGACATTGAGTCATCAAGTCACATTATTAGTAGGCTTGTTGAAGCCTTTAAACAGTCTCATCATCAAAGTGCTTGGTAATAGCTATAAAAACAAAATCACGGGTGGCAATGGGCATGAAATTCATTGCTCCATACTTAGTCCTTAAGAAAATAGGGGCATTCATGGGTTTCCAAATGGAGCCCTTTGTGTTTCTAGTCCTGTCTTCCTGACTTTTGAAAGAACTGCGTTACTCAAGATGTCTAAAGGACACTGGCCTCTGGAATAATCTCAGGACCTATGCTGCCTGTCTGCCTTCTGCATGAGTTTTGGGGAGCTGGTTGTGACGGAAGGGGAAATGGAGACCATTCTTCAGGCATGGCATTGTGCAAATTTGTTCTTTCAAAGAAAATTGCCTTGGAAATAGTATTTCTGATGTGGAAGGGGGAGAGTCTGGGTATTTAGGGGTAGCGGAAGGTAACTTGCGACATTTTCTCAGAATGTTTCTTCCTTTAAGATTTTTCTTTCCAAGATGCATAGCTAGTTCAGCACCCTGTAATTCATAGATTTGTGTGTCCTGGCATCATCCTATGCCCTTTAAAATTCTCTAAAGTTGTTAGTCTAAACCATCTTCCTGTAAGGATCTCTTCTGTTCCCTGTCTGCTCTTTAGACTCCCTGTTTTGTGTTCTTTCATCCACTGACTTGCATTTGTTATGTAAAGTTTATCATTTAATTTTCATTTCATTACTCGTATCCACATAGTCATTAGTGGGGGATGACTGTGATGACATCTTTTCTGCCTAAAGACATGGTATTTAGTCAGCCTCTGCAGCCTTGCTGGATGCAAACGTGGTTTCTTTTCAGCCTTTCTGAATACTGAGCAGAGGCCCCCAACCCCCACAATCAGCTCAGCTCCGTGGACACCTGCTTCCAGCCACTGAGTTCAGCTGTGCCTCATGTTTGTGTCTCAACGGCATGATGACAGAGAAGCTCCATTTAAGATTCTTATTTGACAAACAAGACAGGAAGACTTTTCGATATACTGGATTTTTTAAAAATAGGTGTGTGCTTTCTACTCTGGAAACTGGATGCCTTTTAGGTAAGGAAACTAAAATATAAGATTTTAGAAAATGGGAGACATTTATTTCTTTTTAAAAAACAGTTTATTGAGATGAAATTCACATAACATAAAATTAATAAACAATTTGGTAGTGCTTCGTGTACCCATAAAGTCACATAACCGCCATCTCAGTCCGGTCCCACAGCAGCAGCCCTACCCGCCGAGCGGCCTGTGTCATGCGCCCCCTCCAGCTGGCTGCTGCCAACCTCGCCTGTGCTCTGCCTCTGAAGGATTATCTGTTCTGGATATTTCACGTAAATGGAATCACGCTGTATGTAATCTGTTTCTCTAGCTTTCTTTACTTAGCACAGTGTTTTGTAGGCTGAATGATATTCTCATGTATGTATGTACCACAATTTGTTTATCTGTACACCCGTTGATGGACATGTGGGCTGGTTCCACTTTTGAATAGTGCTGTTAGGAACATGTGTGTACATGTACTTGTGTAAGTACCTGTTTTAATGTCTTTTGAGTATATGCCTTGGAGTGGAATGGCAGGGTCATATGGTAGTTTTATGTTTAACTTCGAAGAATTGCCAAATCCATAGTGACTGAACCATTTAGAATTCCAGCCAGCAATGTGTGAGGGTTCTAATTTTTCTACATCCTCTCCAAAACTTGCCGTTTTCTATTTTGTGTTGTTTGCTTTTGTTTTTGCTTTGTTATAGCCACCCTAATGGGTGTGAAGTGGTCCTTCATTGTGGTTTGATTTGCATTTTCCTATGTGACTAATGGTATCGAACATTCTTTTCATGTTTTTATATGTCTTTTTGAAGAAATGTCTACTCAGGTCCTTTATCTCTTTTTAAATTGGATTGTTTATTCTTTTATTGTTGAATTCTAAGAATTCTTTATATATTCTGCATACTAGACCTATATCAGATATATAACTTGCAAATTTTCCCACATTATGGGTTGCATTTTCACTTTCTTGATAATGCTCCTTTTTGCACAAAGTTTTTCATTTTTATGAAGTGCGATTCATCTGCTTTTCTTTTATTGCTCATTTTTTGATACTATATCTGTGAATCCATTGCCAAGTCCTGTGTCATTGGGATTTATTCCTGTGTTTTCTCTTAAGAGTTTTATGGTTTTAGCTCTTATATTTAGGCTGTTGATCCATTTTGGGGTAATTTTTGTATGTGGTTTGAGGTTGGGGATCCAAATTTATTCTGTTGCATGCGGGTTTCCAGTTGTCCCAGCACCATTTGTTTTGAAGTGCTTCCTCTTTCAATGGTCAGGGCACCCTGGTCTAAATCAGTTGGCCATAAATGTTTATTTCTAGATTCTCAGTTCTGTTCACTGTATGTCTATCCTTATTCCAGTTCTACACTGTTTTGATTATTGTAGTTATATAGGAAACATAGAAATAGGGAAGTGTGAGCTCTCTTTGTTCTTTTTCAAGGTTGGTTTGGCTATTTAGAGCCCCTTATAATTCCATCTAAATTTGAGGATTGGATTTTCCATTTCTGACAAAAGACCATTAGAATTTTGGTAGAAGTTGCACTGAATCTGTAGAGCACTTTGTGTAGTATTGACATCTTAACCATATTGAGTCTTCCAATCCATGAACATGGGTTGTCTTCCCTTTTATTTAGGTCAAATAGTTTTCAGTGTACAAATCTTTTACCTTTTTGTTTAAATTACTTTAGAGGTATTTTATCCTTTTGGATTTCATTGTAAATGAATAGTTTTCTCAGTTTCCTTTTTGGATGGTATATTGCTGGTATATAGAAATACATCTAACTTCCGTGTGTTGGTCTTTTACCTTGCTACTTGACTTAATTAATTTTATTAGCTTCTGGATTTTCTGTATATAGAACCATTTTATCTGTGAACAGAGATACTGCTTATTTCTTTTTCTTGCCTAATTGCTCTAGTTAGTACTTCCAGTCGGGTGTTCAATAGCAGGGGTGAACTCAGGCATCCTTGTCTTATTCATCATCTTAAATGATGGGGAGAAAGCTTACAGTATTTCACCACTATGATATTAGCTGTGGGTTTTTCTTTATTGTGCTAAGGAACTTCCATTCCATTCAGAGTTTTTATCGTGAAAGGGTATTGGGTTTTGTCAAATGCTTTTCCTACCTCATTGAGTTGATTATGTGGTGGATAGAACCTTAATGAAAGAGTAGGATCGATATACAGAGAAATGTGGAGTCTGGAGAAGTAGCTAAAATACAGTACTAGGAACATGACTGCAGAAGGTATTGCACAATCTAAAGTCACTGGAAGAGAATATTGCAGAGCAGAGGACTAGATAACAAACTGGAAAAGGGCAGATTCTGAGAACAGTTGGGAGGCCCTTGAATGCTGGAATGCTGTTATCTAGCCAACATCTGGAGCTCCTTAGGGTTTATGAACCCAGTGGAATTAGGAATCATGGTCTCAGTTCATCATTCTCTACTTCGGTGTCTCCACTTCATCTTTTCTATTGACTTTCACATTCATCTAGTAATCTTTCCTTCTTAATTTTGTTAGTAAAGTGACATGTAGAATAAAGGAAGTATTGGATTGCTTTCATACCATATGATGAATTCTGTGATTTTTAAAAATTTGGAAATTAAGAACAAATTTAAGAAGCGAGCCAAGTCTGTTTGGTAGTTCATGTCTAGTTACATACAGAGACAGACCTGGTAACAAGCCAACAGCGTGTGTCAGGGCTATCAGTGAGACTGGAGGGAAGAATGAATGGCACATTCCTACCCCCTGGGCCAAGGCTCCTGAGAGTTCTGCCAGCCCCCTTCCAGACAGCAGGATGGTTCCTCAGCTGTCCTCCTAGTCAGGAAGACAGATGGAACCTCAGGGGCTTCCTGTTGGGGCGTCTCAGAATTCAGAGTTGCTATGATGTGTGGGCTTTGGAAATGCCACACTTCAGAGAAGCAGAGTGTGTGTATCTCAGGCTTTCTTAAATTGAGCATGTGTTCTTTTCCATCCTCATGACATTAATTTTTGTTGTTGTACCCCCAAGCCTTTTCTTAGAATGTCAACAGAAGATGGGTTCTGGCTGGGCTGGAAGCTGTGCTCATTAAGAGTGCTCAAAGTTTGCCTTATTCTGCGCGCTCTCCCGCCCAGTCCTCAGGCCAGCCTGTCCCCTGCCCCCCACCCCCGCCCCGCACTTGTTCTAGTTAGTGCTGTCCTCCAAAAGGCAGCCATCTCACCGCGGGACTCTGCTCCCCCCATGTAGCGGGCCCTGACCCAAGGACCAGCCCATCTGTGCCAATGGCCAAGGCATATTAGGGATGAGACTATTTAGCTCTTTAACCAGGAGCCTCTGTCCTTTCTACAGACCTTCCAGCATACTATTAACCTAAGTTCAGGGACAAAAGCCCAGGGGCACTTGGTACAAATGTTAATGGCTTTTTCATTAGGACACTTCATCACAGAATTCCAGCTGTCAGTGTCAGGAGGTGCCAGTGAGGCATCTCTTGGATAAGAAGGATGCAGAGATCCATGGCAATCAGAAATGAAAAGATGGATGTGAATCAGTAATCAGAAAGCTATTTGACTTTTAAGTTTTAGCCAACAGCAGGTATGGCTGCACCCATTGTTATAAGGCCATTATTTCTTTATCACCATCGACAAGCAGTATTAATGAAGCTAACTGTGCATGACCCAGTGCTGGGTCCTGTATACAGCATGCAAAAATGCTCCACCAGTTAAATTGAGTATGGACATATAAAATGATTAACTAAGACTTGACAGGTAACATAACTCTAATTGCACCAAGCATGTGAAATAGATTAGTGAGTCTAATTTTTAAAAAGTCTAAATTTTGGTAGCAAATAGTACTTTCACATTACAAAAAGGAATCTTTCTTTTTATAAAGATTCACACACTGTTGTACGGAATGTCAAATGTAGAATTAATTTTTCTTCTTTTTAAAAAAGTTGGTTTGTTAATAATTAAGAAAGCCATACAGGTTAGTTATGATTTTTTTAAAAAGCTTAAAAATTCTTTAAAAGTATACAAACTAAAAAGTGAAAGCCACTGACCTACCCCCGTCCCCCTGAACATGCTTCTCTACTTCCACAGGGTGACCTGCTGTTAACGTTTCTCTGTAGCCTTCCCATCCCTTTTTAAAGTACAGATGTATGTGTGTGTTAAATGATTGTTTCAGATTGATACTAATAAATGTGTATGTTTTCTGGAATTGGCTTGTCCACGTGTAAGGTGATTGTTGTTCAGGTCTGCTCCCTCAGCTTCTAGAATACAAAAGCTGACAACTGCCCCTTAATTCTGCTTACTGCTTACAACTTTTGGCTTTACTTTTTAGATGACTTATTTTTATAGTTTTTTCTGCCACCACCAATTAGCCATCATATCTACACATTCAGAATCTGTTCCTTTTATTTTGGGTGAAAATAGTTGCTTCCCCTGAGTACCCATTTCGTTAACAGTGTTCTCAGCGGTGGCAGAACACCATGACCACCTCTCTGGCTTTTGCAGGGAGGCTGGCCTCTGAGGCTGTGATTCCTAATTGATTAGCTTCATGATAGCATTTTTTTTTCAATTCATAGATGTGTGTATGACCCACAAGACACTATCTGCTTAGTAAAATATAAACATATTCCATTTCACGGATTCCCCCTTAGAAGCTTATTTATCTGACATGGCATCTTCTGTCCTGGTCTTGCTTTGTTTCGAAGTCTGCGGCTTGTTCTTGGACATAGGACCTCTTTTGTTGACTATGGTGTTTGTTACTGATTCAGAAATCCAGTCCTTGAAGACTTAACACTCAGCAGACATGCACGAGGTGGGCCCCTGCTCTTGCTCAAGTCTCTCTTCATCTCCAGGAACTGAATTTTTCATGCAGTAATTAAAATTTGTAGGTCAAGCCTCCCATGGCACCGTTTGCTGCTAATATGGGAAAGCAGCGATCAGATTCGCTTATGCTGCTCTTCACTGAGCTAAGACTTAAAGGATGAAGGATGACATTTTCCCCCATTTTGTAAATTAATGCCATTGATCTGCCTAACAAGAACAAAGTTAGACTTCAAAATACCAAATGATAAAGAGATTAAGACTTTAAATGGCTTTCCAAAAGGCAACCTCTATTGTAAGGCTCCAAGCTGACTATTGAACTTTCAATTAGAATTTCTAATAGGCTATTGACTTAAATGGATAAAATGTTGCCAGTGATAGCTTTCAAGATGACAAAGATTGCTTCTTACGTTCTGGAATATTACTCTATGTAGCATAGACTGTTCTGGAAGGTGGATGATGATGATGATGATGATGATGATGATGATGATAGTAATAATAATAATAAAAAACCTCCCTCTGTAGAGTATCAGCTGCATGTGTACTTTAGTTTTCACAAAGATGAATAAATGCATTTTTAAGAAGTAAATGAATTTTTGAAATACTTTGCCTTCTTGTGTTTGCTAAACATGGGCCCGTGAAACCTTTCATGATATGGAAGCCCTTTCAGTCTTTGCCACGGTGGCAATATTCTTTTTTGAGAAGCAGCCCATGTGGTATGTCTTTCTCTGTGTGCACACACATGTACGCATGAGTAATGGCATGTGTGCTCACAGTTGGGACTCCAACAGATATGGTACCTCTCATTGTTCTCTGTCTCAGCTTACTTTTCTTAGAAGCCAGGGTGGTGAGATTCAGTCTAGCTTTGTTATGAGACACTAGCTCTAATACATTTTTAAATACTAATTTTTCAAAGACCAGCTCCCTCTTCCAGTATAAAGGGTTAATATTATGCTTATGTTACAGTGCATTAAAAACTCTAATTAAAACAGCATTACATTCCCATCTGCCAATCTCCAGTAATCTTCTTTAATTGCAGTAATTAAACTATATTTACATGTTCAGAATACTTGTAATTTAGCAAATTGCACTCTCTGCTCTACATTTAATCAAACAACCAGTTCCAGTATATTTAGTGTGGAAAGAAGTAATTTCAATGTTTTGATTACTATAGCAGATTTGACAGAGTAAGTGCCCCTCTAGTAGAGGGCTTGAAAGGGAAGGCAAACATGAAATATAGTCATGGTTTTGATTGTCATGCGAATGCCTAATTATATGTTGGAGGATTAACTATTAAAGGGTATCATGGTTGCACTTGATGTTTAGACACAGCCAATATGACAGATAGCAGAGACTGTCTTTTAGGAAAACTTGACAAAGGAGTAAAGTTTTCTCCATAAAGGTTGGGAGATCATTGGAAAATTTAGTGACAGTGTTACCTGAATGGCATAACTGCTGTTGTGTCGCCTACCTGTGATCCCAAAGCCTGCCATTCTAGATGTGTCTGATACTGGCTGTGTCTTAAACATGAAGTGCAACCATGGTACCCATTAGTCTTCCTAATTAAAGTCCAGAAGAAATTCAGTGATAAACAACACAGGGCAATGTCCATGACGATACCAGCTCAGGAGTGAGTCCATTCTCATTCTTGTCTCTTTATGTTATGTTTGGGCTGGCTCCAGGAAGACATGTGGTTTCTTTTCCTTTTGTCTTTCAATTTTATGTATTGATTTGGGAGAGAGAAAGAGGAATAGGGAGAGAGACATCGATTTGTTGTTCCGCTTATTTGAGCACTCATTGGTTGATTGTTATATGTGCCCTCACCAAGGATCGAGCCCACAACCTTGGTATATTGGGACGATGCTCTAACCAACTGAGCTACCTGGCCAGGGCATAAATGTGGTTTCTTGAAAGGGCCCTTCAGTAGATTTCAGGCCCTTCTCCTACCTTTTTACCAAGCCATTCCACCTATCTCCTCAGCCTCATCTCTGATGCTTGATTTCCTCATTTAAAAAACAGAAAAAGTATTCACATTTTGTGAATATTGTTTGAATTCGAAGAATTAACCTCTTATTCACCTTTAAAGTAATTTTTAAATGCTGCTTTTCATTGTTATTATCTAGGAATACCAGTATAATAACTTGTTTCTTTTTCAGTATAAATGTGACTGGATATTGGGAATTACTGTTAAATCTCTGTTTTTCAAAACAATATGTCAATTTACTCAACACAGAATTTGAAGTAATATTTTAGCTCTTCCAATAACTTCTTTCTAATTATCTGATATTAACAGTATTTCCTAGAATTTGATCTCTCCTCACTTCTGGGCCATCTATTGTATTAATAAGGATTATGCATTAATGAAAATGAAAAGACAGTCTAGGACTCCTATTGAATACCAGAGTAGAACCTTGTTTCTTCACCATGTGAAAAGAGTAACTTTCCGAATTTTTAAAAATTATACCTAGGAGTGAGGACCCGAGGTTTTCTTTATGGTCCAGTTAGTAACTTGCTATCATATTGAGCAAAATGTTTTACTTCTTTAGGTTTCACATTATCAGGATTAGGATAGAGAATAGGCTTGGATTTTTTGGTTCATGAAAACGTCAGGATGAAAAAATATCAATAAAAAAGAAATTGGACTTCAGACTGTCTCAGGAAGAATCATTTAGTTCAAATCCAGTACTAAATCTGCATTATATTAGTGAGATATTAAAAATATAGTGGGCAGAATTAAGTCTTATAATGAAATTCAAAGCAAAATAATGCTGATAATTGCACTAAGAAGTTTTGAGGGGGCTAGAGACACTTGGAAAGAAAAAGAGAAGTAATTTGAAGTTGAGGACATGATCTACCAGGGTTTAAATTTCAGCTGTGTTACTTAACTGTTTCATCCCAAATAAACTACCTAATCTCCCTGAATCTCTGACGGCTCATCTGAAAAATGGAAATAATAATACACATATAGGTACTATGCTATTAGTTTTTCTCTTTCATTGCCTGTAATGTGTGCCCATGTATAAGGACACACACACACACACACTATGAAAACTTAGCCTTTGGAATGATATATGATTTGGACACCAATATTAGTACAAATGTTATTTATTTTATTATTTTTTAATCCTCGCCTGAGGATATGTTTATTGATTTTAGAGAGAAAGTGAGGGAGAGAGAAACATTGAGAGAGAAACATCAGTCAGTTGCCACTCGTACATACCACAACCAGCAATTGAACTTGCAACCTTTTGGTGTTTGGGACGACGACCCTGCAACCAACTCAGCAATCTGACCAGGGCCAAACTTCGTTTTTTTATGTTTTAACAATGCAGCATAACTGTCAGAGAACTATGCAAAAGGGATGAGGCACACCCTGAAACTGAAGTCTCCACATTTTTCCCAAACCATACTGTAACCATTTGTTTTAGTATCTTTCCCTAATAAGTCTTTTCTGGGATTTTCAACAAAGGACACAACTGAAGGACTTGAGTCTCAGTACTGTTTCACACTGTCTGCTTAGAGGAGTTATGAGCAGTAAAATAAACCCCAAAATCACTCTTAATTCAAACCCCCTCAAGTTAAGTCATGGGTAAATAAAAATAGATGGTATGAAACATACCTACATGGCAGTCAGTATCTCTGCTTCCCAGAGGTTGCTCGGGAAGGCGAGTCTAGGTTTCATTCTTGGAAGCTCAGGAGTAAGGGCAGCACTCTCAGTGTACTCAAACATAGGAACATTTGTCTTCCTGAAACCCTCTCCCTTGGGACAGGGTATGGGGACCCTAGGTACAGAGAGAATCTCTAGCAGTTAATTCCAAAGGCAGGAGTTCTGACATTTACACTCTGCTAATTTCACACATCTTCTTGCAGCATGTAGGACCTGGGATCCTGCCAAGAGGACTGTAAGCTCTTTTTGAAAGAGTGCTTTTTTGGAGGTGGGGGAAGGGTATTGGGCTGCAGAGACATTTTTTAATAGTGTTCCTGAAATGTCCACGTGGATTTATGATGTAAATCATGTGAAACTCAAAGCCCTCCTCTGAACTTAGCCTTCTAAGAAAGCTTTACTACAGCCCTCTTGTAAAAATATGGCTGATTTCCTATTTTCCTATGTTTACTTATACTGTATAATGTTTACTGTGTAATGAGTTTATTGTGTAATAAGGGACTCTGATTTATTAGCTCTTTATTATTCTCATTCCATCAGCTTCCTGGTAAATGCTACAACCCTTGGCAGGGACGTGAGTCTCAATCAGGTGATAGCATTGCTTTTTAATGAACTCTTCTTCTCCAAGTAACATTACATGTGAAAATCCTTATTCTGCATTAATAAAGGGCCACAGAATAAAAGGCACAAAGGCGCTGAGAAGGCTGTGCTGAGAAGCGAGGCGTAATTCATGCCAGTCCAATATACTGTTCATTAACAGCCCTTGACCTGTCGTATTTACCCTGCTGAAACAGGAGGGGATCCTGGGCAGAGTGGCAGTGAACTGTGGCTGGTGTAGGCATTTTGTAAATGTTGCCTTAGTTATTTCTTGCCTAGCCAGCTGCCGAAATTGAACACAATGACAACTTTTACAGAGGGGGCATGTAAAAAAATGTGATATTTTACAACCTGAGAAGTTAAGCACTGAGATAGTTAGGGCTTAGCTCTCATTAGCTGAATGGTAGATTTTTCTAATTAGCTCTTTCTACTGCAATTAGCACGGAAGAGTCTAATCACCTCATGTGAAACCAATCTAATGCTTGGAAAAGAATGCCCTTGGCTTCTCTTTCAGATTGGATTTTAGGATTTTCCATGCAGTCCCTTAAAGAATGGGATCTGTTCATGAGTGCTTATATAAAATACGAGCACAGATCTGTACAAAGGGCAAGAAGTGGACAACTTGTTGACTAGCCGGTGCCAATATAGCTGGAGAAAGTGCTTAGAAATATTCATTAATTGGCCAGTTTTCAGTTTATTAATTCAACTAAAAAATCTGTTTTCCTGATTTCTTTCATTTTGAAATTGGAGGCGTGGGCCTGCGACAACTGTAGTTCAGCACGGCTGCCCCTCCTGAGGGCATGAAACATACCGCACATTAGACTTAAAATGCGCTTGGAGGCCTGGAGCCCTGGGGCCTGTTTTCTCAGCCTCGGCAGCATCAGCAGTCCCCGTCAGTTTTTGCCAATTTGTGCATTCAGTGCTCTGTTTCTTCTGCTGTTTGCCTTGGAGTCCTCCATAGGTGCCACATTCATTTTTGAACTGTCCTCAAATTTCTAGTGCTCACTCATCGATGCACAGTTTTTAAGTGAGCCAACTCTGGTTAGCTCTGTTGATAATGTCTGTTTTTAACTGGAAAAGAAACTGTAATGATAGCATCTGATCCCATAGTGTATAAATTATTGCCACTTTTTGGGAAGCCACTTGTAAGAAGATGGATGAGAAAGTACTGAGTATGTACGTATTTATTGTGAACTAGGGAAAGAAATGGGCGACCTTGCTCATCAGGCTGTAGAGGCCAAGAAGATGTGTTTCCATTCGTGCACACTGTCACCACCCAATAGAGCTTCCTTTGATGATGGAAGTGTTTCGTGCCAGAACTGTCCAGTACAGTAGACACTAGCTACATGTGGCTGTTGAGCACTTGAAATGTGAGACTGAGGAGCCAAATTTTTGACCTTATTAACTTTAATTAGTTTGAATTTAAATAGCTCCACGTGACTAGTGATTGCCATATTGGTCATTGCAGGTCTGAACCTCATCCACCTCCTAACCGCCCTGTTCCTGCGTTCACACAGCTGCACGCTTACCAAGAGAAAGCATTTTCTCCTCTGCTCCTTCGTGCTATCCATTCTCCTCAGCCTTGCCTTAAAACCAGTCCAACTTTTCTCAGTCTACTAGCAGCTCAACACGAGACATTCTCTTGGCTTGTGTTTTCTGTAAATGATTCTGTATTCCAACAAGCCAGGTTTTTGTTCTAAAGTTGGAATAGACATTTGTTTTTTAAAATGGCCAAAAATTGAGGGTGGGAGGTGGGGATGGGTAGGGCTGGGGAAAGTAGTGGCGGGGAAAATGGTGACAAAAAAAAAATAGATGGGGAGGCTAAAAATAGTATAGGAAATTGAGGAGTCAAAGAACTGATATGTACAACCCATGGACATGAACTAAGAGGTGTGGGGATGATGGGATGTGTTGTAGGGTGGAGAGGTTAAAGGGGAGAAAAAATGGGACAATTGTAATAGCATAATTAATAAATTTAAAAATAAATAAATAAAAATAAAATGGACAAAGATACAAGTTTGTTTCTGAGAGGTGGGAAGGAATCAGTCCAATTTTGTTCATTTATGGAACCTTCCAAATCTCAAAGATAGGACGTGTCAAACACCTCTCTCAAAACAGCTAGATTAAGTATATGCAAATGACTTTTACAAACTCCTTGTGATTATACTTCATTAAAGTATACAAAATAGAATATTTAATCATCATTATCAATGATGTTTAACAAATGTGTTAACTTTGTTCATGGTAGCCAGTTGTACTACAGTGAACTCTTCAAGTCACACTGTGAGGGTACAATTACCAACCTGGACAAGTAGGCCTATCTGTGTTAAGATAGTCTGGTCTGGTTCTTTCCCCCATGGTTGGAAGTCTCATTTTGTTGCTTTGTACCTTGAAATTGATCCTGCTTAAAGGAGAAGAAGTAGAACACTAAGTTGTTTATTCAACAGAATGCATTTACATTTACTCAGCAAACTGTTATTGAAGGCCAGCTCTGTGCTAGGAATTGTGGTAGTCTCTGGGGGTGCATAGATGGAAAGATACAATGTACCACCACTGGACTGTAACCTTAAGCAACTGATACAGTTAAATAGTTAATAGATAATACTATGTGATAAATGTCATAATAGAAATATATCCAAGGTGTGCAGTAGGATATAGAGGGGGAAAAACTAAGTGGCGGTTTTAGGGAAGGCTTCTAAGATGAAAACATGTAAGGGAAGTTTTATATGTATGAATCAGACTCAAGTCAGTTGTAGGAGTTTGCCAGGGATAAAGAAAACGTAGGGCTTTCAGGAAGTGGACTGTGGTGTAGTACAGATCAGACATGTTAAACAGCAGTGTGTGCTTGGAGAACTGCTGTGAGGAGAGGAATACTGGGATTTGGTGTGAGGTGGTGAGAGTGCTGAGAGAAGAGTATGGAAAGCTAGCCTCCATGGAATATGAGAGTTACGTACGAAGTCTCATAACATAACAGGGCCAGGACTCAGGTGAGGCAAGTGAGGCACCTACTGCATAGAATTTAAGGAAGCTCTCATTCTGACGGTCATGCTACTTCAAGGTTAGTACTTACAACCCTGAGACTGAGTGCCTCCTTAAATTTCATTCCCTGAGCACCTCTACTCTAACCTTACTCTAATCCAGGCCCTGAAACATGACTCTGTTTTCTTTTTCTTTTTCTTTTTTTTTTTTTGTTTCAAGTGTACAGCATAGTGATTGGACAATTATGTAATTTACAAAGTGAGCCCCCTGATCATTCAAGTACAACTCTGGTTTTTATGCAGCAAATGGGCTTGATAGGGAGGTGGATGAGAATCTGAACCAAGGCAATAAGGTAGACATGACAGAGTAGAAATTAATGGGACATGTTGAAAAGGTAAAGGCAAAAAACCTAGTGACTGAAAAAATAAGGCATGAGAAAGAACAGCCTAACTGTCCTATCACTGAATTCTGAGGAATTTTTCCATTGCCTGACACTGGGTTTTCCCTGATTTCTCACATGCTTCATTTCCGGCTCTGTCCTAAGGTCTTGCCCAATTCAAGTGCAGCCCTTACCTATCTACTAGGTCTCATGCACTTGAGCATGTTTTGAGAGCAGGCCACAAGAGATGGAATATTTTTAAAGTGCCTGACTTTAGATAGATCTGCTGTACTAGAGGTATTAACACACTCAGAGAGTTGCAGCCTTCTTAGCTTTCTAAATTCAGTGACCTTATTTTAAAAGATGATCAACATGGCTTAGAACCTTTTGAGGATTAGGAGACATTTTAGCAAGTTTATCAAGAATAAGCAAAGGTGACATTTGGCTGGCAGTAGTTCCACCTCCCCCCGCCCCTCCAAATCATTTGTTTTGGAATGAAGCTTTTCCATTCGACAAGTTTAGAATTACCAATACTGCTTAAAACTCCCTCCGTTCTCCAACCTCTGGGATGTTTTCAGAAGGGACTCTTCAAAGGCATCCAAGAATATAATTAATTGAGAAACCATGCAAGAAGAGACATTTTGGCTCCTCGGACCGCCTGTTGTACTCTCCCAGCATATGCTCTTACTTGTCTCAGATAAGTAGACAGGTGGCCGTGTGCAAAACAGGGTCCAAGGTGCCTTGACTCAGAGAAGTTTGGAAACAAAGCTTCTCACTGTTTTCTGAAGTCCTCTGGTCTTGCCTACTCCTGTCACGTGTAGTCTGAAAGCATTTGTGGAGGTGCCTGGTATAGAACAGAGGGCTGCTATAGTACACATATCCAGCAGTTTTGGGGATTAGAACCGTAGCATCGCAGGGTTGGGTGAGTAATTGAAGGTCATCTAGTTCATCCGCCATCTGGAAAACCTGCCAGACCACTTTTTTCCAAAGTACTCATAAGACCATAACCTCCTAGGACAGCGCGCTCACCGATCCTCCAGTCAGCATTTGTCAAACCTCAGGGGTACTCATGATTCACTTCCATTTCCTCACCATTCTTCCCTTGAGTGGTAATTTCTTTGAAAGTGTGTTAGGCTTCCGAGCTTCTGTACATGGCCTCTTCAGATCACTTTGGAGCTCTTCACCACCATGCCCTTCCTTCTTGGGAGGATTGGTGGCAGTCTCACAGATTTGAAGCTTCTCAACCCCCTTGAGCTGTTCTCCCTTCCAACATTTTTTACTATGAAGTGTGGACTACATGTTTACCTAAGAATTATGAAACAAGATGAGTAGGTAGAAATATGTGGCTTGGTGACTCTGAAAAGACAGATGCCCCAGGAAGACCGCACACCCCCTCCTGGCCCTCAGAACTTCATAAAGCCACCGCCTTCTGTGCAGCCAGGGCTCCACACCACCCCGTGTATGTTTACTTCCTGGCTGCTGTCTGGCTGTGTGCGAGGGGCGCGTCCTTCCTGCCAGCCACACAGTGCTGGTAATTCCTCACAACATTTTTCGCTGTGTCTTGGTCCTCACTGCCACTTTTTCCCCATGGCTTCCCTGTCCCCCTGCAATCACATCAGACGTATTGAGGTGGTACTGCCCATGGACAGCTTAACTTCCTCATGCCTCCCTACCTCCCCTGCGCAATCCTAGGCTTGAGATGTGCCCTCATGAAGATGTCCCGTAACACCTAAGCATAACTCTGTCACAGTCCACATACTATTGTAAAATTAGGCGTGTGTGTGTGTTTCTTCCATTGGACTGTCCTTTCCTTGAAGACTGGCACTGTACCTCACTCGTAGCCATGTGACCGCAATGCCAAGCCACAGAGTAGGTGCTGTTTAATAAATGTAGACATGTATGAATGAGTGTTCCCATAGTGTTTCAGGATGTTTTCTATTCCTCCTCTGTTTTTCCTCTTCTTTCTTCAAAGTCAATGAGAAGGGATGAAATCATGCAAGGAGGAAACTGAGAAGCTGAAGAGAATCCCAGCCACCCCACAACCCTTCCCCATTTTAGATGCCCAGGAGCAGAGAGACCTGTCCACAGTGTGCAGCTACTTGGCCTGAGAGGCACCCAGAGTGCGGGCTGGCCTCTGTCAGAAGAGCACCAATGGGATGTTTTCTGCAGGGCTTTGCACAGTCCCCTCAGCTCCTATCCTTCTGTATTGTGGAGGCCCCAGGGGCACAATTCCTTCCTTCCACCCTTGGTGGGATCTCCGTTAGCCTGTGGCCCCGAAGGCTCCCTGGTGCCGTGAGCACCACCGTCTTCTGTGCTGGCTCATGTTCTCTTTTCCTGCACCTTGGGGTGGAAGTTCTAGAAGCTTATCAACAACTAAATTCCAAGCTTCCTGAGTAGTCAAGAGTTATAAACCACCCAGGCAATGGGAAGGAAAATGAAAGTTCTTGGAAGATTTTAAAGATAGATGCGTACTCCCTTCCCTTGCAGCCTGTGTTGCAAAGTCAGACTAAAGGGCTTGTGTCCCACTGCATTCAGTCACTACCACAGGATGTCAGCAGGATTGACCCCGTGCTTTAGCCTGAGGGAAACAGGGCCTGGAGACTTAAAAGTACCTTTATAAGACCACTTAAGCCAGTTATTGGCTAAACAAGATTATACAGATCTACCTGGTTGCTTCCCCATTTAAACGAACCTTCTGAAAAAAAATTTTGTGGCTCCTTAAGCACCTTTTAATCTCCTTGAAATAAACTCTTTGTATGATGTTTCTACCCACCCACCCCACCACCACCACCAAGTGTTTCATAATCCAGTGCTCATCACACAGTTGCTACCTAAGAATTCCAGGTAATAGTCAACTAATGGGATTTCATCTTGTGACCTGATGAACCCTCTTCTAGGATCCTGAGTGTGTGTGCTACACCTGTCACAGAGGGCCAAAGAAACAGGGAGGCGTGTAGAGAACAACAGTAGTTCATAAAAAAAGAGCTTTTTTATAACAAAAATTTCTGAGTTACTAAGAACCAAGAACAACTATTCTAAGCATTTTATACTCATCTCGTTCAGTTCCTCCAAACCCCATGTGAGGGAGACAGTACTACCATCACCCTCCAGCTTACAAATGAGCAAACTAAGGCTTGAAGAATTAAATAACTTGCTAAAGCAGATCCCAGACTTGACTCCAGGCATTCCGACTTAGAGCCCTCTACTTCCAGACACTATTTGGACTCCAGTTCCAGGGTGGTGTGCAGCCTGCGGGCTTAGTGATTGTACTGCTTGGTGCACAGCAAGACAGGCCATAATCAGCACTTGAATAATAGAATTTTCATGAGTGATTAAAGTAAAAGCCAGGATTTAGAGATTGAGAGTTGATTGTTAGAGGGTAAATGATATTTGGAACATCTTACTGGATTTGATTAAAGTGAAATTCAAAAACCATCACAAAGATGATTATTTACCAGTGGTACTTTAAGAGCTTTTTTTTTTTCCTTGTGGCTTAAGTCATTGGCACTCCCATGCTTAAAATCTCTGCTCAAAACCAGAATGTAATTGATCCTTGGAAAATCAGAGGTTAGCGCCTTCTTTGGCAAGCTACTTCTGAGCTTTGTTACATTGTAACATAATCGCCCTTTGAAGACAGATCTCATTTTATGGGTTCCCCCCCTCCCATGGTGCCGAGCATCTTGCCTTATGCATAATAGATACTTTGAAATGGATGGACAGAAATTATTTTATATTGCTGCAGAGGCCCTGAATTCAAGGAAGAGTTGATTTCTGAATGACGTATATTAGCAAAGATTGCTTAAACACAGAAGTATCATTTCTCCTCTTAATCACCTGGATATCAGTGTCCAGATCCCAGTCCAGGTGTCATACTATGCCTCTATAAAGCTAATACTTTCTGGAAGAGAGCTCAAATATGAAATAATAGCAAGCACTTGGACAGAGGCTACATGTTGTCTCTTGACCACTATAAAAGGCCAGACAACATGGGAGGCTGGATCAGGTTATATGGATGGAAGCAGGCATTTGAGGCAGACTTGGGATTCTATCTCTTACGGTCCTGTAAGAGGTAAAACATATGAGTGGACTGTAAGACATAAAATGCATGAATGAGCTATGCCCAAATGCCCTAAACAATGGACCAAATAGTTGAAAGTTGGGTGGAGTTAACTAATAAACAAATTTTATGACCATTAAGAGACCAATTATTTTTAACAATTCACCTTGTGTTTAGTATGTGTAAGGCATAATTCTAAGCACTTCACAATATTCAATTCTCATAACAATCTGTGACATAAATCTGTTATTCCCATTGTACAGATAGAAAACAGATGTACTGAGTTTAAGGAATTTACCCCAAATGTCATTATCCATAAGTCATGAAGCCAGACTGTCTGACGACTCTAGAGATCATGCCTTTCATCCTGCACCAGACTGCCAGTTCGGGGTGGTTTGTCTTGGTTGTCAGGTTTCTTTTGCTGGCTCTAAGGACCTGGGCTCTGATAGTGTAAGTCCAAGACCTGCCTTGAACACCTGGCCTAACCAGTCTTTTATCAGCCTGCTAACTTTTTTATCTAAATCTTTGGCTACCTGCATACACTCCTCTTTTCTGAGGTTGTGAACTCCTGAGAGCAGAGATTCTCTCTCACTCATTTGTGCTCTTTCAATTTTTGCCTAAAGGAAATCTCTGGGGGGTTTTCTCTCCCTAGATACCCTAGATCTGACTTATTCCATTGGCCACTGCGATCTTCGTAGGCATTTCTTGGCCCAAGGGTTGCATCAACAGCAACAGGAGGCAGCAGAGACCTCAATAATGCCCATAAAACATGTTGAGTACCTACTGTGTTCTCGACCTGAGCCTACAGAGGTAAACAGGACAGACATTGCCTGTACCTTCTCAGAGCCTACAGTAGAGCAAGGGGAACAAGTGAAAGAAGCACAAGTGGGATAAGTAACATTTTAAAAGAAAAAAGCCAAGAGGCTAAGATGGAGAATAATGGAGATGGGGAGGAGGGTGAGAGTAGAATCCACTTTAAGGCAGGCATGAATAATGAGTTTATATGAATTACCTATTCATATAAATGATAGTGAAAATGATAATGCATCCTTGGGAAAGTGTCTTTGTAAACTGAGACTTAACGAAGAGGAAGACTTAGGTGAGAACGAAAAGACTGGAAGGAAAGCACCTTCTAGGCATTGAAAACAGCAACTGCAAAGGCCCTGAGGTTAGAAAGGAGTTTGTTTTAGCTATTTAATAGTGGAACTCAAATAAATCATTTCGATTCAGTAGTTACCTCTTACACATTCCTGCCAAACTTTTGTCTCCTCAGTTTACAACCTGTTCTCTTTTGTTAGTGGGTCCAAGTCCACTTACCAGAACAACACCAATATTCAGAGAATTTTTTTTGACCACTTGCTCTGGAAACAGCAATCAGCAGCAGAGGCAGTTCCACCTAGCTGATAGGGTGTGGAGCACAAGTTAACGTAGTCCATGATATCTTTTTTTTTATCCTCACCTGAGGACACTTTTTTTTTTTTTTCATTGCTTTAAGAGAGAGAGGAAGGGAGAGAGAGAAACAGTGATGCAAGGGAAGAGCGTCGATAGGTTGCCTCCTGTACATGCCCTGACTGGGGATCGTACACACCTGGACCAGAGATCAAACCTGCACCCTAGGTATGTGCCCTGACTGGGAATAGAACCTGCAACCTTTTGGTTACTGGATGAAGCTCCAACCAACCAAGCCACACCAGCCAGGGCAGTACATGATACCTTTATCTGTGTCATCAGCCTTGCTTGCACAGGGCTCAGAAATAGAAATATATCAAATTCCTTATATTTGTTATATCTCTTTTATGACTGACTCAAAGCAGGAAAAATTGAAATTAATAAAAGTATGATTTTTTTAGAGCATCAGTAATTATTTTTTTCTAAAATTTGCTTAGTGTTGGAGTTACGTCCTTTACCCTATAGGGTGGTGGTTTCACCACCCTGTACTCAAGAGAAGATTGCTTACAAATACTGCATAAGAGAGGTGTATTCACAGCTTTCTGCAGGAGGGTGACTGAGCGCCTCGGGTTCAGGTACATCCAGGTGAATGGAACATGGAATACGTACTGGAAAACTGTACGTGTGGACAGTGGCTCAGTTGATACCCTCTTTCTCCTCCCCCATGTTTCAGTTGAGACCTCTTGAAAGCTCCCATTTCCCCGCCATTCGTAAAGGACCTGTAAATTATTTAAGAGCAGGAAACACAGCCTTTATCCCATCGGATTTTTCCCCTCAGTCGCATGAGTCTTTTCTCTGAGCACACACACATGGCCCAGACTCTCTGTCAGGGGAGATGTAACACCAGCATCTGGTGTTAATATCTATTGTTGACATTTTGGGAATGAGAACATGAGCTATTAGGGAAGATGTTTGCTTGTACCTAATTAATGTCCTGTTGTATCCCCTCTTGTTGTCAGCTCTGCCTCACCATCCTGCCTTGGCATTTTCTTTTACTGGCTAACTTTTAAAGTTAATTATTTCTCAGTTGAATGTTAAATGCCACCTTTTTAAAATGCTGTTTCTCAGCATGAATTCCTAGTTATCAAAAATCAAAATAATCTGCACAATGATCAACTCTTGACCTAAAGCCAGTGTACTTGCTAATCATTCCTCTGAAGTGTGATAGCATTTGCTGAAGCCTGGCAACATGGATCTCTCGAGCAGATGTTGATTTCACCACGTTCCTACCTGTCCAGCCTTCCCAGTGCGGAGCAGATACAGAGTTCTGGTACATCATCTTTAATAGAAGCAATTCTGATGGGGCCAAGTCTTCAGACTCATTTTATTTGAACTCACAGCACTGTTAAAAGCCTCATTAGACAACTCCAGTAAATACAGACAGATGTGAGGAACCTCCAATAGAAGGATTCCCTGAAAGCTTTAATAAAACATATGTTTTGGTGGGAAATTGCAACTTTCTTTACTTGTAATTATTTATAAAAATAAAAGTAAAAATTATAGCTAATAGTTATTGAGTGCTTACTCAGTGTCAGGGTTTGTTACTAGCTTCTCACGTGGGTTATCTCAACAACTCTATGAGGTAAATAAGGTATTATTATTATTATTCCCAATTTCAAGCTGAGCATATTGAGGCACTAAAAACTTAATTGATAAACCATTGCATGGCTGATTATTGGTGGACCAGGAGTCTTGCTTTTACTCCCTACAGCACAGGGCTGTGCATCCAGGATGGTGACAATGAGTCACATGTGACTACTAAGCGCTTACAGGGGCCAAGTCCGAATTGAGATGTGCTTTAAGTGTAAAATAAACACCAAATTCCTGAGACTTAGTGTCAAAAAATTATGTAAAATAGCTCATTAATAATGTGTTTATATCAATTACTTTTCAAAATGATAATATTTTGGATATATTCGATTAACTAAAATATTATTAAAATCAATTTTTCTTCTTTAATACTGCTGTTAGAATATTTTAAATTTTCTGTGCTGCTTGCATTGTATTGCCATCGAACAGGGTTGCTATAGAGACATACCCAGAGTTCCAGGGTTTCTGGATTCTTTTCTTGTCTTAGGAGTTTCTGATCCTAAATTATTGAGGGAATGTGCACAGATTTCTGACCTTTCTCCTCCTTTCTGGTCATTTCACTTCCAGAAATCCAGCACAAAGTATAAATTCTTACATCTGGGCCTCTACCAAGAACCCATCTGTTGGCTCTTATCAAGTATGGAAAGATAAAACACTAACATGTTATGCATTAAGGAGATCAAAAGTAGGGCTAATGACAGAAATGTGGCTGCTGTTAAAATGTCCTGGGAGGATAGTCTGGGCGGCCTTTTTGTTCTCCTTAAGGCCACCCCCTTAAATGTCTCCCAGAGACCATCTCTCAGTTCTCTTTTTGCGGCCTTCTGTGCCCTCCCTTCCAATCCTGCCCACCACTTTCCGGTCCAGCCCTCTCTGGGTATCTGCGCAGCTGTGGCAGCCCCTCTCTGTTAAGCAGCTCTGACATGAAGCAGGTCTTTTTCCCTGTCTGTGAGAGCAGAGTGTATAATGGTGTTGCCCTCCACCGGGGATCTTTGAGAAGCTTTATGGCTCTAGCAGGCATGGGGGAACCAATCGCAGGCACTAGCGGCTGATATATGACACTAATATAGGGTTCACTTTTATTCTCAACCTAAAAAAAGATAGATTGTTCCAAGTTTAGACAGGCTGTAAAATCGTGTGCTTCTGGAACCATGCTGCCTTACCCCCGGGACCACTCTAATTGCTTTACATCTGTACAAAGGTTCCTTGTAATCGGGCTTTCTGCCTTCATTTGTCTTCTTTTCAGCCTCTTAGTAAAGACCTTAATTGGTCTTAGTGGGGCTTTTTTCAGTTAGTGCAACTGTACCTTTAGGGCTGAACAAGTACCAGACACTACCTACGGGGAGAAGTGGGGAGATGGGAAAGACATCAATACTCCTTTACCTTTAACAGTTTAATTAATGTGCTCAGAACAAGGAGCAGTTTGAAGAAATTTGTGCTCCTCTGGGACCCTGCTACAGATCAGACATAACTGGGGTTAGGTGGAATTTTCTAGATTTCTTTCCTGCCTCAGACTCTGTGAACACTTATTAGCCTCATAATTGTCTCATAGTAAACTGCTGTATCAGGTTTCAGGCTGTCCTCTTTGGAGGATCAAGTTGCTTTACATCAATAGACTGAAGTACTAGCGGATGCATGTGCAGGGAAGTAGCCTCTAATTTCTGTTTCTTACCTACTAATTATTTAATAATACATTTTATAGCCTATTAAAATGTGGCATAACTTGCTTGTCAGCAAAAGTAGATGGAACCTAATCATTTGAGTAGAAGGATAATTGGCACTTGTACAGATGGCTGTTACTGCAAGTCAGGTTTGTTATTGCAGATAGAGTTCCTTGCCAGGTTTCTTGGTTCTGTTTGCGGGCTGGTCAGTGTTGTGAGGGGGTTACTGTATTACAACCCAGGCGGTTAAATGTGGTGTTATTGCAAATGCAGTATGTACTCAGTTATAGATCATAAAGGCTTCTGCTGTGTAGGTACTTTTTTCCTTCTCCCACCTCCCCCCTCCACCCCAGGTTTTAAAGGACCCTAGTGAGTTTTGTACCACACTGGAAATTACCTTATGTGCTGGAAAATGCATCAGTGGAGACTTTGTTTAAACAAAGGGTGTTTTTATGATGGATAGAAGAGGCCAAAACTTCTGGATTTCCATCTAGTAAAAACTTGTGTAGGAAAATTGGACCAGTCCCAGTTCCTTAGTAGAATTTCATGAAGGTTTTCCTGTTGCTTGAAAATGACCCCTTAAGGAATGTTGCATAAATTCCAGAAAATTGCCCATGGTGTTTCTTAGAGTACATTAAAAAAGTGAGGGGGACACATTGTGTGTGGGATACTTTGGTAGCAGGATTAATTCACTGGGTAGAAGTGGGGGGTGGGGGCCCAAGTATTTTGGCTCTATGTGGGAAGAGTTGGCCAAGATTTATGGCAGGAGGTGGATTTGGCAAGCACTTCGGTAAGGAACATTTTGGTGGCATTGAAGTGGGTAGGACAAGTCTGTGCAGTTCACATGCCCAAGCTTCGAGATCCATAGCCCAGCGTTCTCATCCCCATGGTGCCCCCCTCTTTTGCCTTCCCAAGGGACTGGTGTTCCTACTAAGATACTGCTCAAGTTCACTAGAGACCACCACCCTCGATGCAAAGTCTGTCTTGTATTCTGACCCCAAAGCGTCCTTTAAAAGCCACAGTGATGTCCATCATTATATGTTTTCTGGGTCCCATCGTTCCATTCCTTACTACCTTGTAATCATTCTTTCATCCTCTGGAGTCCCTGAACCAGAACCGATCTCCCATCTGTCTGGTCTATCCTATGGCAGCTGCGTTTCTCTTCTCTTTGAAGACCTACGTGGTCTCATCATTTCTATCTAAGGTTCCAAAACCTCAGTGAAGACCTGTACATTTTACCAGTAAATGTGTGGTCTTTTTAGGGGTAGAAGGAAATATCTTGGCTTATATGTTAGAAAAGTAGTATAAAGTAAGCTTGACATAGCTCAGTTTCTTAGGGGTCGTGTGGGGGGATTACTGCAATTTAACACCTATCATAAATGCTCTTAAAAAGAGAAGAAAGCCAATTCTGAGGTTTTGTGTATTACATGAAGTGTGTGTGTTATATACATTGTCATTAAAATCTCTTCAGCAAAAGCTACTGGTCAGCTAAAGCTAATTTTAAAGGTATGTATTGGAACTAGAATGAGCAGCCATAAATTGGCTTGGGAATTGACTTGGGAGGTGTACATTTTTTAGAATAATGATAGCATAGAGGTCGGAAATGACCTGGAATGTCTATAAACTTGGTGGTTATAGCCCACAGCCCTTTCTGGATGGGTGTGTGTGTGTGTGTGTGTGTGTTGAGGACTAGGTTATATCTATTGATTTTTTTCTCTTCTGCAGTTGACTCTTCTGGGGTTTATTTGTAAGTAACTCAACCAATACAATTCTCTGATAAAATCTTACCCAGGCAACTTTTCTCTTATTGATCTAAATGGGAAG
The DNA here is from genome assembly GCA_004026545.1 of Mormoops blainvillei. NCBI lineage: Eukaryota > Metazoa > Chordata > Mammalia > Chiroptera > Mormoopidae > Mormoops > Mormoops blainvillei. The sequence continues at coordinate 30,373 of PVJD01005228.1, forward strand.
TCCAAAGAGGGGAAGATTTTTAACAGTATTTTCTAAATGAAACACCATTGAAATCACTTCCATCTCTGGGTCTTCTTCTACCAGGCTCACCCCTAACATTTTTGGGACCAGAGTACACATGGAAACCCCTTTCTTCTGTCTTTCCAATTCTGATTCTTTCCCCAAGGAGCTTTGCACACATATAAGTAGGCAACCACCCGGAACATCCAAGTTCCGTCCATACTTCATGCCCTTCCCACTGCAGCGAACAGCTGCGCCTTGGCCACTGTCAGGCCTGCAGCTCTGTTTACCAGCAGTGTGGCTTGCCTTTGGGAGGATAGTGTCCAGGCAAGAAGCCTGTTCATGCAGGCCCTGCAAGAGACTTGGGGCCACCTGGGCAGGGGAGACCTGTGTCTCTGATATGCAGGACATGGTCCAGAAAGGGAAATGTATGAGCCAGGTGGGCCTGTCCTCATGACCCCATGGACTCTTGCCCCACAGAGAGAAGCACAACTGAGAAGAGCCCCTTATGCATGGTTCTCAGGGCAAAGGCTCAGGTGCCTGGCTGTGAACAGTATTGTCTCTGCCCTTCCCTTTTAATCTCAATAACCTCACTTTGTCTGCCCTGCAAAAATAAAATGAAATAAAAGGAATAAAATGGGTCTAAGTCTTGTCCAAAAAAGTTAATGGACAAATTATTGTTAACTCATCAGTGTTTATGGACGCAAGATGTGAATGCTGAGTTTTCAGATTCTATCCTGGGAAGTCAGCTGGGGTCTTGTGCAAAAAGATGTTAGGAGACATGTTTGTATAAGAAACATGTTTTGTTTTGTTTTTTTCCCATTAGCATTTAAAGTATAACATACTGGTATCCAGATGCAAGGAAAGCCTTACAATACAAGGACCACATGAGGGAAAATCACACCTGAGGGACCAAGTTAGGAATATTTTCACTTTCAGGAGCCCACAGAAGAAATAAAAGATTATATTCACGGAGCTCAAACAAAGTAGGGAAGTTTGAAGTATGTAGCATTTTTAAACACTTACATATTCAAGCTCTTTAAAAAAATAGAATGGCATAATTTCATTTTTACTGATAGTATATCTAATATGCAAAGGGTTGTTGAAACCCATCCTTCCTTCAAATGTAAATATGGTATATGGGCTTCTAAAATGAAGTTAACTGGGCACAAATTCCACTAAGAAGTCAATGTAGTATGTTTTCTCTATTGTGTTAAATTACCTATACTTTTAACTGGGAATTCTGGCTTTAGTGTGTAAGTAATTGTCCTTAAAGTATTTGAAGTTCTTTGTAGGTATTTATATTATTAGTTGTTTTGGGGGGTAGGTAGGGGGGAGCTTATGCTTTTAATTATCTTGATTTTGATCTTAAAAAATAAGTGTTCAGTTAGTCTGTCATTCTTATATGACAGACAGCAGTTAATACTTTTACTGTGTAAATGAGATACCTTACTCTCTGAAAGAAAACTCTTTGGGGAAGGATGCTAATTTTGGCTTTGAAAGGGAAAAAGGAAAATTAAGCAAGTATCTTGAAAAAGGTCCTTATCGATCTGCTTTTCTCATTGTCTCAAGAGATGGAAGTATTAGAAGAACACATTTTCAGTCTCACTTTTCTCATCTAGAAAATGACAATAATTTCTGTATCAAGTTGTTAGGATGTAATAATTGAACATATGTATTGTAAAACACTAGGCCCAGGGTGGTCTCAGTGTTAGCTACCTTCCCCCCTCAACTTACTCAAAGAAAATTGGATGTAGGGACTAATTTTGCATAATTTTAAATATTAGAAACTATCCTTTCTTTTTCTTCCATCATGGACTTTGCTTTCCTGGCTCTCTCATCAGTGAGATAAAAGAGGAGACTGAGTCAAGACAAGCAAGTTGCTACTGCAAAAGTTTCTTCTCCTTAAAGGCTGACCCTAAGCTGTGTTTGTGAAGGGTTCATTGTCACCATTCTACCCAGAGGCATCTGAACTGCTCTTTTCTGGATTATCAGCTGAGTTCTTGGGATATGCAGTGCATTTGCTCTCCAAAATTATCTGCGCCACTCCAAGATCATCTTCTCTCACTAAATGTGGCCTTGGCCTTACCTGCATTTAGCAGTGTCATCCTCTTTGTTCCTTCTCATCTCCACTTGGGGAAACAGTGGGTATGTAGCAAATTTGTTTAAAAGGGTCATCAACTACACCCAGCCCCTCATACAAATACAGATCCTTGAAAATTAAGCCAGATAATGATAGAGCTAAATATTTAGCTTTTGTTTTTGACCCAGCGTTTAGTTTTCATTATGCCACAGCCTCCTTTCCTTTGAGCCCTCGTCCTGGTCTGTGGGCCTGTGCATATACGCATGTCTGTTCTCCAGAGCTGCTTGAGTTTTAAAGCTCCATCTAAATAATGGCTAGGTTTCTAAGGGGGCATCATTCCCCCTAGAAGATTCAGACACACTTTGAATTCTTTAGCAACATCCCAAAGTGGTAAATCATAGGGTCCAAAGAGGTCAGTCATCCACCAAGCAAGCAAGGATAGTATCATAGAAAGGGCGAAAGATGTCCAAGGGGGCCGGTTCAGCCTAACACTCAAGGTCCCTGGTCAAACTAATTGCCCCAGCATTTAGGCAGTAGGGTTCTGCCTGAGACCTTTCAATTCTGGAATAAAATTTTCTAAAATTAGAGAACTTCAAGAAGACATGTTTTATCTATGTGAATATTTTACATACATAACCTGTGTATATATGCATAGGTTGTATGTGTTTATACATGCATACATTCATGCACATACACCACACTTAAAGGATTATGGTTTAGGGTAGATTTTACCCTTTTGACAACTCAAAGGGAAAGTTAGAGTCTATGAAGTGATTATTATGGAAACCCAACTGAGCTTTTCCTGGAAATGCCAGAACCACAAAAATTTCTTAGCATTTGAAAAGATGACAAATGCTGATTTATGCAGACCTCAGGATTCCATTCCTAGGGCACTGTCATTTATTACTTCCATCAGCAGGAATGGTTCCTTTTAACATCAGATTAGTTGTTTATACTGATGACAATTAAGGATGGGGAAATAGTTCAATAAAACAAGAACCAGACCAACATGGGGAGTAAGTCTAGTTAGTTCCCAAATATCCCACCTTCCTCCCTCGCCTTCCTCCTGTCCCCTTCCTTTCTCCACTGTTTTTTCCTTCATTCCCTTTCCAGACTTTCCTGCCTTGTCTGGGAATGCTAAGCAGAGACTGAGCAACCCAATTCATTGAGATCTTGCATCAGAAAACACATTCAAATCCTGAAATACCATAGTAGGACCTAGTTTTAAAATGTTTCTTCCCAGGAAAAGTAAAATATTCCTTACAGTCTTAAATTATTATACTCTCTGATATTCTAAGCCAGAAAAATTCATTTTAAGAAGTTGAAATATTTATCTTTACATGTGACGGGATTAGTTTCTTCTTTCTTTGTTTGTTTTTTCTTTTTTTTAACCTGAGCAGAAAGATCAACAATGTACATTCCAAAACAGGTGAATCCTAAGTCCTCGGGTTTGTGGACTGCCCTTTAACAGGTACACCAAATGCTTTACATAGTTCCTGCTTTTATTCATTCAAACATTTATTCAACAGGTACCTAAAGAACATTTTTCAAGAACTGTGCAAGGTAGTAAATCATGTACATTCATTGCCACAATGGGAACATATAAGTGCCTACTCTCAGGTGGGAGAGAGTCAAGTATTCAGCTCTAAGTGCCAGAGGTCCTATAAGAAAGGTAATTATTTCAGTAACTCTGAGATGACATTTGCCTCATTTAGAGCTAAAGAAACAGATTTTTGGATACATGGTATCTCAATCCTTTCCCGCATGTGTTTATATAACTTTTTGGTAATACACAGGTGGTAATTTAATGGGAAATAATGTTTTCTCCCTGATATTTTCATGAACAGTATATGTTTTCATTCTATTAACTGTTATTCTACATCTGTTTTGATCCATGGATACACAGGAATGTTACAGATAGCTAATCCCTAATTCCTGGACATGTAAGTTTTGTCCAATTTTTCATCTTCATGAACATTGAGTTTTGGATTTCTTTAGAACACAGTCTTGGAAATGAAATTACTATATCAGAAAAATGGAAAAGTTTAAAGACATACATAGTCTTATTTTTTAACTACTCTGAAATAAGTATTATGTTCTTATAAGGAATTCTTGATCTTATATTTTAATGTATTATTTTTTTGATAACAGTCTCAACATGGCTTCTTCTTTGTATCCTATGGGAATTCTGTTCAGCTAGTCTTCAACTGGTTCTCAATGACAGTTGTTCTGCAATTCAGTTGTAATTTTGGTGTGGTCGTGGGAGGAGGTGAACACTGCATTTTACTCTGCCATCTTGACTGGAAGTCTCAATAATTATTTAAGTGGTGATATTTCTGCAGATGAAATAACCAAGTATTATAGTTTTTTTCTACTTTTTCTGTTTATTATTCTCCTATAACTCATTAGATATGTATATAAAAATTACACTTTTCAAAAATTTTCACTCTGTTTCCATGTGTATTGATACCCATATACTTGATATGCTGTTCTTTTATATTTCTCTGAATTCTGTACTACAAAAACAAACAAGAAAGCAGCTCAAATAGCACCTTTTCCTGAAAACTTCACAAGGCTCCCCAACATCTTTGAGCTCTTCTTTCTTTGGCCTGTAGTAGGTCTCCTATAGGCTGTTCATTTTATTTCTCAATTAACTAACTACCTTATAGGTTATCTTTTTATGATTAGGATCTTATTTCTTTTAGTAGATTATAAACTACACAGAGCCAGAGACATGCCTTGGACTGCTTTTTATACATAGCTAGCAGAACATCTTAAACATCATGGAAATGTAGTATATTTTAATAATTAATATATCTGGGTTTAAAAAATTAGGGGCAGTGTCCGTGAACGGGCATGACCAAGTTCATGATAATCGTATGCCTTCCAATTTCATGTCGCCCATTGTCTCCCTCACGTTGGTCTTAGACATTCAGGTATTGGAGGCAGAAGTAAAACTGTTTGTATAAATACTGGCTAAAGCGTTCAATCTAGTTTTAAGTAAATAAAATATTCCTGGATTCGTTTTGGATAATTCTTAATGATAAAATGCTAAAAAAAAAATTTATTTAGCTCAATTCGAGCTCATATCTCTAGCAATGATACTATTGTAGGTAGTTAGACCATTACTTCTTTGTTCTGCAGGTACTGTAGTTCAGTTTAGACCTCCTGCGTAAATGTAGAAAGATACTGGAAAAACCTATTACCAAAAGGATCAATAGGAATTTTAAAACTAACAATAACTAAGATTATTGCTTTTCTTAGACATTATCTACAAAGAAAGAACATTTGGTAAAGGAATAGCTGGATCAGGTTCCCCGCCCCCTGCCATAATCTTCTTAATTCTGCCCTGAATCTCCCACTTTTTCTCCACAGAAGAGTTTATTTCATCACTGAGCAGAATATAAATATCCTTACTTCCCATTAGAGTAAAGGTTCAGAATTACATTTATTTTGATGCCTTTAAATATTTTGTGGTTTGATAAGGAACAAATTCATTTGGTCAGTATCCCTTTATTAGTAAAATAAGTAAAATGATACTCAAACACAGAACAAATTATGGAAAGAGTCCGTACATTTGCATGTGACACATATACTGTAGATCAGAGGTTGAAAGGAAATTATGTTTCAGTGCCATGAGCTTAATAGAGACTTTTCAAGTACCTGCAATTGACAGGGAACATAAATGGTTTTTTTTAAAGACTAGAAGTTCGTAAACTTTCCATTTGTGTCTGATATCAGCAAGCTCTTAATAATACAGTGTGTACTTATTTATTGATCAGACCATTTAAGTAGTAAGACATGAGAAAGTGGACACTATTATCTGGTAATTGACCATATTGGAGAGTTAAGTGTTCTGACAAGGAACTAAGTGTGTTTAACCTTCAGATAAGATCAATTTTAAGATAATGCCTACTTCGGTAATGAACCAAAGCTGCTAAGAAACTTTATACTTTAGTTGCTTCTAAAGCAGTGCTCTTTTGATGACAACTATCATAGTTTCAATGGCCAGATTATTCCTGAGAGCCATTGGTCTCCGAGGACAACTTGGAAAAGGGTTACTAACTTCCATGCTGCACTTAATGCTAAAAGCTCAAATGAAAGGGGACAGTGGTAAGCAGCATTGCCCAGAGAGTCATTAATTCATTTAGAAAATATATTTTGGGCACCTACTGCGTACCAGTCATCATACTATAGGATTCGAGAGTTTTATAATATTTCATACAGAGGAACTTTGGTTCCAATAAATGGTTTTCTAACTTTATTTTATCAATTAAGTCCCTATACACAAAGCTTATGTGAGCCTTTTGTTTATAAAAAAAGCAAAAAGCAAGAAAAGGTTACTTTAAAACCTGCCCTTTTTGTCTCTGAGTCCTTGCCCTGTGGGCTCATTAAACACAGCTTGAAACCAACATCTCTTAGGGACAGATCCATAAGCAAATATCACAGCACATTATAAGTGATCTAATAGAAATATGAAAAAAAGCTCACAAGAGAACCTAATGAAAGATATTGCTAACACTGCCCGTGACAGTGGGAAAGTCTTCCTGGAGGAAGCGACTTCAAACAAGACAGTATTGTTGGATGAGTAAAAGCTTACCAGGAAGAGAGGGGAATAGAAGGTAGTGTGGGCAAAAAAAAGTAGAGGCTATGGTATGTTTAGGGAACTAGGACACCCTACTTGTATGTCTGGGATAGAGGTATTTGGAAAGGAATAGTTAGTAAAACAGGAAAGTACATTAGGCTCTAAATCTATTGACTGCAGAGAGGCTTTTCAGCAGAAGAATAACATATCAGATTTCGATTTCAGTGAGGTGATGCAGACAGACCACCTCAGGAAAAGCCACAGGGGCTCTTTTAGATCATGACAGTAGTGGTGATATTTGAGAAGAGGAAACATTTCACAGGGATTTAAGAGTGGTAATTGACAGATCTGAGGGACTGACTAAGTGTGGAGAACTGGGAGATGATGAGGAGGAGTATACCTAAGTCTAAAGCCTGCACGATGATGGCATGCAGTACAGTAGAGGAGTGAGGGAAGGAGGAGAATGATGGGGAATCCACTCAGTTTTGGAGATGCTGACTTTGGTGTCCTTTGAGACATCTAGGTAGAGAACTTTGACTGAAAGCTGAAGATAAAGGCTGAAATACTGAGCAGGATGACAGCTGCAGGGGAGGTTAGGGGATGGAGGGATTGAGCAAAAATGAAAAAGGACTCATAGACATGGACAACAGTGTGGTGATCGCTGGAGGAAGGCGGGTATGAGGGCACTAAATGGTAATTTGGAAAAATACAATAAAGATTAAATAATAAAAAAATACTGATTAATGAAATCACAGATTGAAAACATAGGCTTGGGTATATTCACTAATGATGGCTACAAGAGGAATATTTCGCAAAGGAAACAGTCAGAGGTAGTGTTCGATATCTAGAAACGGAATGGTTTTGTAAATGAAGAGAGGTTTCAGAAAATAGAGTAGTAGTATCCGATACCATAGGGGAGAAGGATGCGAATCTTCTGAAGATCATTGCCACCTAGAAGGCCACTGACCTTTAGCAAGAGCTGTTTCAGTGGAATGATGAGTGTGAAGGCCAGGTTAGGATAGCTCAAAAGAGACTGAAACATAAGATAAGGAAGTAGAGACAATGCATGTGCACTCAGTGTTTAGGGTGGGGGGTGGGAAATGAAGAGAAGGCCGTGGGGTGCAGGAGAAGCAAAGCGGAAGAGTTGGGGTGTGTATGAGGGCGAGCCAAATATCTTTGTAGGCTGAGGACATCAGTAGGCTGTTGGGATAGTGAGGGCTCTGAAATGAGACTGAAGATCAAATCCCATTTACAAAATACTGACTTTGAACAAGTTCTTCTATGAGCCTCATGCGTAAAATGAGATTAATACTACCACTTTTTGGAGTTTTGTGAGGATTAAATGAAATCATGATGCAAAAAGCGTGTGGTACTCAGAAGGCGCTCAGTAAATGGTCATGGCAGTGGGTTTGTTTGATTGTTTTTTTCCTGTAAGGGAAAGAGATTTTAAAAATACGGCAGTGGGAGGGGATGAAGTATATGGCTTCAGAGAAAAAAGACAGGTGGGAATGGAATCTGGAAGAGAATTAAAGAACTAGCTTCAAAGTGAGGATGAACATATTTACGTGGGTCAGAGAAGGGAAGGACGGCGATAAAATTAGGCGCTGGGCAGGGCAATTTAGATTTTGGTGCAACAAAAAATAGTCTCCAGACCTGAGGCTCTTGATGCGACAGAGTCCCTTGCTCATACACACCCATGGCGAGTCAGGAAGGGGGCTCTGTTCGTCTTAGCCCCTCACAGACCCAGGCTGACGGAGTCTTCATCTCAGCATTGGCTCCTACTGTTCTCACGGGGAAAGTCAAATCCAAGCTCAAGGGGCCAAGAAAATGCTTAGAACTGAAAGAGAATGAGACAATTTTGATAGACAATGCTAATGACCAAAACAATGGCTGAAGCCTTAGGTATCAGTAAGTATGGAGGTGATAGGGAAGGTATGGAGGGGGTCTGTCCAGAAAGTATCCGACCATGTACTATGAAAAAGAGAGACATTTATTGAAGAAGATACAAGAAACATTGTACATAGGAGAGTGACACCTCAGTCCCCTTCCAAGTAGGCACCTTGGGACCTCACACAGTTCTCCCATTTGCCATCAGCTGCGCTGTCATATTTTCCTGAATCTCATCAATGGTCTGAAATCTCTTCCCTCCTCTTCCTTTTCAAAGGTGAGTTTAGTTTTGGGAAAAACCAGAAGTTGCAGGGTACCACATCTGGGCTGTAGTGAGGCTGAGTCATCTGGGTGATTTGATGTTTCACCAAAAAACTGCGTGAGACGTGATTCATGAATGGGTGCGTTGTCATGATGAAGCTGCCAATCACCATTTGCCCACAGCTGCCCCCTTCTGAATTGTCCAAGTAGTTTCTGCAGAGGAATGTTCAAGCTTAAGGCAAAAATTGATGCAGATTCATTGCTCTACTCAGTCATTTTGAATGTGATGGCCACACAGTACACATGCTCACTCAACACTGTCTACCACACCCACTGACTAGCACAGTTAAGTTGTCATTGTTCACACGTGAGCATTCTAGTCCACTCTCCTTGGCTACCAGGTTACAACGATGTTGCGCAAACCGTTCTCGTTATATTAACAATGGCTAGACTTTTTCTGGACAGACTTCATATTTCCTTAGTGAGGAGGCAGCAAAAATACGATACACCTGGAACAGTTAGGGGTTTGACAAGAGTGGTAAATGTTTGAAACAGTCATTTGTTAAAATAATTAAGTGAGAACATAGTGGCAAAAGAAAAGGAAGTTGTTCAGCTTAAATATTTATCATTAGGGCTCCATGCAGAATGAAATGGTGATGCAGCTGCGATTCAGTTTTTTAGTTCAGCTGTAGCTTAAAATTAGAAGCTGCCCATCAATAATTTTCCCAAGGGAGTAATTCCTACTGTAATAGCACATAGCCTAGAGAAAAGGAAATGCACAAAGAGCAGGCTTTCTTAATGGGAAGAGAAACCTCTGCAGAAAGAGAACATGCGAAAAAAACTGATTGCACATCAATCTTTAGAAATAAAAATGAGTTCCCTTTTATCAGTTAATCTGTAAGTACATCTGCTGCTGACCCAGCACTTGGCACTGTGTGGAGTCAGGAGAAGTTTGTGACTTTATTCCTGCTCTCAAAGAATATAGTTTGGTCAGCAGGACAAAGTGCATATATGAGTTTAGGGTTTGTTTAATATATCATTTATTGCTCTAATTAATGTAATTTTGGAAAAGAGTTCCATGGAATATATGAGATTAAATCTAGACACTGAGGATAGATTTAACTTGGAGAGTATGGAAGAGAGGAAGGGTACAAGATGTAAGAGTGATGGTATGACGAAAGCCTGGTGGTAGGAGGGAAAGTAGTCTGTATGTGGGGCGGGAAGGAGAATGGCCAGAAAGAAGAAGAGAGGATTAGATGAAGAGATTGTGGGGCATATTCGTGAACTGTCAGGGTGGAGCCTAATTACCAGGAGTTGGTACAATGTGGATGGAAAGAAGGAATTATTTCGTTATTACATGAGGAGTGGCATCGAGACAAAGTATACTTGGTCAACTGCGGAGAACATGTAGTGAGAGAAATCAGTTAAAAGACTTCATAATAATCCATTTGTCTTTTTTTCAACCACTCCCTACAAAACTGTAACAACTCCCTGTTATCTTAAGAATAAAATTCCAGCCTTTAGTCTCACTCCACATGCCCATTTGAAGGGAGAACTGAATATCCAGTGGATATTATGATGCGGAAGACTGGAATACGTCGGGACCAGGAGCCAGACCCAGGACCGTAAGTAAGCTAGAATCAAAAGATCTGACCAACAGGCCAGGTTCAGGAGTGAGCCCAGCACCTCGCAGGGGCTGTGAGCAAGCTGGACAAGCCGCAGCCCTAATAGGAGCCTGGAGACCAGGTGGCCCGCCAAGACAGGCGTCAAAGCAGAAGCCTTCTTTTCTTTTCTTTATTGTTTTTTCCAGCTTATTGAGATATAATTCACACACCACATGAATCACCCACCTAAAATGTATGAAAAAAATGAAAACTGAAATGGTTTTTAGTACATTCACAGAGCTTTGCATTCATCACCACCATCGATTTTAGAGCATTTTCATTACCCAAAAAAGAAACACTGCATTTCTTAACTGTCGCCCCCCTCCTTGCCTCCCCCTACCTCTCATACTTCCAGCCCTAGACAACCACTGCTCTGCTTTCTGTAGATTTACCTGTTCTGGACGTTTCCTATGAATGGAATCATACAGTGTGTGGCTCTTTGTGGAAGACTTCTTTTACTTGTTTTTTAATGTTCGTGTTGTAACATGTACCAGTACTTTATTCCTTTATATTGCCTAATAATATTTCAGTGAATGGATATACCACATTTGTTTATTTATCCATTTCATGGAATTTGAATTGTTTTCATTTTTTGACAGTTATCAATAATGCTGCTGTGAACACTCATGTGTAGGTTTTCATGTGGACATATGTTTTCATTTCTCTTAGGTATATAAGCCTGTAGTGGAATTGCTGGGTTGTATGGTGCAGCCACTTGAGTAACTCTCAGACTGTGCCCTACAGCATAGGCATCATTTTCCATTGCCTCCAGCAGTGTATGAAGGTTCTAGTGTCTCTACATCTTTACCAACATTTATTGTTCTTTGTCTTTTTGATTATAGCCATCCTACTATTTGTGAAAGTGGTACTTCATTGTGATTTTAATCTGCATTTATCTGATCAGAAGCCTTGTTTTCAACACTAAGGCATAAGATAGAAAGCATGTTCTGGGGACTTTGACAGGAACCTGAGAAAGATACTGATCTGGATAGAAGGAAGATTTCAGGTAGTTGAAGGCCACCTGTTATATTCTGTCCAGTCTGTGGTAGTGTCATGCTCCACTATAATGAATAACCAGAGATTACTATTCTCAGTCACGTTAGCTATTCTCTGTCCTTGGAAGCACCAAATTAGAGTCACCTGAAAAACAAATTTTAAATATACTTGTCCCTGGCCATTTGAGTCAGAATCGCTCTGATATAGCCCAGGTTTTTGTATCTTTAAAAATCTCCCTACATGATTCTTATATACAGAGAAGGTTGAAAGCCACCATTGTAAATAATTCAGCAGGATGAAATAGTAGAATGAATTTATTGATTATACACACTGCTCAGATAACCATCTGCCTTTATTTTGACTTGTAAGCTTTTCTGAATCTGACCCCCAAAATTTGAGATATAATTGCAATACGCAGGCCTCTCTGGCTAATAACAGAGAAAAAACCTAGTGTGGGATTCATAAAATCAGCTGACTGGTTTTCCCCAACTAAACCTCCAGTTTCATAGTTTGATCAAAGAGTTGAGTTTCTTCAATTTTTTCCATTTATATTGACTACCCATGAGTCATTTGTTTATTTCCAGTTGCATCTCTTTGAGTTCAATAAACAGTGATCTTTTTCAAGGTAGTGGATTATTTCATTGCTTAGCTTTTCTGTTATAAGGCCTTAATTTGATGTCATGGGCCACTGATAGATATCCTAGTAGTTTGCTCATAGGTGAAAGCATTTCTGTAGTGGTGTTGATTTGAACATTTCTGTGTGAACTTTGACCTTGCTAATTGATCTGATGTATCCAGGTGACAAAGAGTCGATCAATGATGGCGATGTTTTATTACCATGAAGTCATCAATTTCTCTAGGATTAGGGTATGTTTTATTCTCTGTAAGGATTGAAGACCACTTGTGTCTTCTGTTTAAATTGTAGGCCTAGGCACAAAACTGAAAAGGGGGAGAAGTGAAGTGGAATATTATCCTATTAGATTGGTGCCAAATTTCCAATGCTGAAAGCATGGATTTTTCTTCTCCAGGCTTTTAGAGGAATCAGATGTCCCTGACTTAAATCTGAGCTATATATTTTCAGAAAAAGGAAAACCCATATTCCATAAACAAGAAGTGGGCAATGCAGAAATGTCAGTAATCTGACTCGTGCTCTAATGCCCGCCTGGTCAGAGGCGTAGCCCTTTGTTTCATTGCAGATTGAGATTTTAATGTGATGTGTGAAGAGAGGGGGAAATGGGAAGGAAGCACAGGATGGGGGCTGAGGAGAAGGATGTGCTAGTATATTCTTAAGGGACTCCTTTTTGTCCTGATAGGATTGCTTAAAAGCCGAACAGCAGCCTGGGCCTTCTCTTTCTCTCTAAAACAGAGCAAGCTTGTATTTAGTCTTTTAGTTGTATCTAGATTAAATGGAAATACGGCACACAGACCCGTTGGTGTGAAGCTTATCATAGAAAAGATTGAAATGGACACAACTCAGGGAACACTTTAGAACAACATTACCCCCGTTTGGCTAGCTCTCAGATTCCCTGGCCTTTCCTCATTGTATGCATCATCTTTGCCTGCGTTTTCTTTTTCTTTGTTTTCTGGGGTTTTTTTTTCCTTCCTTTCGTAGAAACTATTTTACTTATAAGCTGCAACCTGTAAAGAAAATGAGGGGGGTATATTACACATCCATAAAAACAAAGAGGAAAAGAAACGAACCTTTGTTAATAACTTCCACTTTGAGCGCTCCGGCTGGTTGCAAGGCCCAGGGGACTAATCTGCTGAACGTGGAAGGATATGGAACCATTTGTCCTGGGAAAAGCACTACATTAAAAAGAAGAGGAAGAAGTCATGGGGGAGGGCGAGGCTCTGCTGATGAAAGTAGCTGTCAAATTAGCAGGTCTGGAAGTTGTAGTGCATATTGTTATGAGCTGCTCAAGTTCACACCAGAGCAACCAGCTCCATCCGTCTTTCTCAGTTTACATTTTAATTGGCTTGTAGTTAAGTTTTTTAAACACTGCGAGATTGCTGACATACACTGTAATATCATGTGAATAATTTATGGAGGTTGCCCAAGACAAGCTTTTTCTCTGATTTGAGAATCCAAGGGGGAGGGGGAAGAAGAAGCATGAGGGGTCAGCTGGAGGGGCCAGGACAGAAGAGCAGACACAACCACATGTTGTGTGCTGGATGTTAAATGTTTCTGCCCATGTAGTCAGCAGCGCTTGGGATTTCAGGGCGGCTTGTACAATACAGTCTTATTAATAACAATTCTGTCAAGAGAGCACCCAATTAAATTGAATTGGGTTTGTGACTCCCTCTTGGTTTCTTACAATGTGTGGATATAAAACCTCTTCGATGTGAGTATTGGATAACAAGGGTGGGTTTTTTTTGTTGTTGTTGTTTTTAATGATTCCTTCTCCTACTGAGAATTTGCTTGTTTATAAATGCAGGAGTAGGCATTTTTCCCAAACTATGCTTTTATTTCTGCTCTCACAATAATCTAGAGAAGACAGAACTGATGTTAGTAGGCAGTCTTCCTAGTTAAGAACTTGACTTGCTTTTGGGAGTGGTTTACTGGACAGCTCTGAGTCTAGAATATCATCTAATTAAGACCTGTGGGAGAGTCCTCTTCCTAAATGTAATTCTAAAATATACTTTTTCTTATTACAAAATGAATAAATTATATGAAATGTGGAGATTAAAAGAAGAGAATAAAAATCACTTATAATTCCTCCACCCCTTGACAACAATTGGTATGGTTTCGTTTATATCCTTCTAGTCTTTTTTCTCATTCATATATAGTAAACATAGCTGGAATTATATATACTATTAAGAATTCATTTCTTTTCACTAAATGTCACATGATGAGTATTTTCTCATATAACGAGTCTACAGTTCCATTTCTAATGACCACGTAATGTGTATATATTTCTTGGAACTACTATGTTTTGTCTACCTGTCTCCTACTATTGAAATGAAGTATTGTTTACAGCCATTATCCATTTTAGTTAGGGAAGTGATAAATATATTTTGCTTAGATCTTGGTGTACATTCTTGATTATTTAGGAGAGTTCCTAAAAGTGAATTTCAACAGTGAAACAGAGGGAGTCTGAGAGAAACATGAGCAGTACCTCAGCAACAGTTTTGTCTTGAACAGTGGGATAAAACAGTTTTTTTCCATTAATGAAATTAATAATTTCTTTCAATTAAAAAAATGAAAATCACATTCAATCTGAGGTTTTTTCAAATTATTGAGGACTTTATTTCCTAGGAGGTTTCTTAACCATAAAACCTGCCTGTGAGGGTTAAATATGGGCTATTTTTTCTTTACCAATTGGTCTATAACTACCTAAGACTTCATATAATCAGTTAAGATGCTACAGATGTATTACCTGTCAACTCCAATAAAAAAGGGGGCAGTTAATTAAAGGGATGTCTTGCTGTTAAACAAACTTGCAGTCAATTGTTTATAAGCAACATTTAGTTTGATGTGTAGTTAAAGGGCAAGAAGGTCAGTGTTCAGGAAGGACTAGGACTCAGCTTTTGAAAATAGTAAAAAGGGGAATGATTTTACTGGGTTTAGATAAGGGGCCTATCAATTACTGTGATGTTTTCCTTTTTAAAAACATATTCATATATGAAAAAGAAGGTGAAAGACATAAGGCATTGAGGTCTGCTGTCAGTTTAATAACTAAGTTCTTATCCTCATGCAACCCTAAAAGACACTGTTTCCCCCCAAGATTAGGCCTGGCTTCAAAGTCATTCAGTGTGTGTGGATAAGACACGCTGTATGTACTTGTGTGTGTGTGTGCAAATGGGCTGGATGTAAGTATATGAAGCAGGAACTCCTTACACCAGTTGCTCTGCTCTGCAAATGGGAAACCGTCATCCATAGATAGACCCAGTGGAAAGGCCCTAGCATTTTGCCCAGCAGCCCTTGAGAACAGCTGGTAAAGTTGAGAGCAGCTGCTCCAGCTCGGGCCCTGACTCTTCCTAGAAGCGTGCCCTGATGCTCTCTGTACCTTTGTTCAACTCTTCCTTGGCAATCTAGGGCAGCATTACACACTTTCTGGACAGTGAGCTTGTCATGCTCAGCTATTTCAAAGGGAGGTTCTATCCAAAAGGTAACATACCGATTTAATATTTTAAGTGTTGAAATATTTGTGAAACAAATAATGTGTAGATAGTGATTTTTCTTCCATCTCAAAATCACATGGATATGAGAGACAAGAACAATTAGAAATGCGATTGACTTTGTGTTGAAGGTCCATTGAAGGTTACTGAACTTCGGAGCCTTATCCTGGGGCCAAAAAACTTCAAATTTTGCCAATGACCACGTTAAAGTGTGCATACCTAGCAAGGGTAAACCAGTGTGGTTTTTTTTTACTGGTTTTCATTCTATTTGCCATTGCTTATTTCATAAACAAGAATTTGCTTGTAGTGCCAATTTTGTGCCCAACTATGCAGTATGGAATTCAAGAGAAGGCATAAGTTATGGTCGTTTCCCTCATGAGCCTTCCAATAAAGCAAAGTAAATATGTAATCCACTTACAGTCAGTCAATAGCAATATTTTTATTTGTAATGATCCCACATTTCTGCTGAAGAAAGTATGTATTATTTTGGGAGGAAAAACATTGGCTGAATTAATGGCAGATTCTGAATGGGCACTGAACTATATTCAGAACATAAGAATTTTCAGTTAGGTGAGGTTGTTGAGGTTGCCTTTTTTTTGAGAGCTCTTATGAATTAACAAATTCTAAACTGGCTGTTTTCAAATTCCACGCAGCTGGTGCCCACTCTGAGTGCCTGTCCTTCTGCCAAATTTCAGCCTGTAGCCTTCTTCAGTCTTAGTCCTAACCAATGGAATGATAGTGGACAGCACCTTAAATTGTAATATTTTCACAAGAATATATTCCAACTTGAGATAATGATGAGGTTAGAGAAGGGGAGGCAAGAAAGGAGGAGCAAAAGAGTTTGTGTTTTCTTATTTTCAAAGGTGCTTGAATGAATAAGTTGCTTAGTTTTCTGTTGCTTTTCTCCTAGATGGACAAAGGGAGAACACACTATTGTCACAGAAGGGATGAACTGAAAGGACACCTCTGCATCAAATTAAGACATTTGTAGGATGACGATTGGTGACAGGGTGGAGTTTTGAAATGCTACCATGTGAGCATTCTGCTGTTCTCGTTACCCTCCTCTTTGGTAGTGAGTCTTTGAGGACTAATTTCTATCCTATGGATTGGCAAACTTTTTCTGTAAAAAAGGGCCAGATAGCACAAATTAGCCTTTGTGACCACATAGGTCTCTATATGCAGTCTTTTTTTTTCTTTCTTATTAATACAACACTTTAAAATGCAAAAATTAATATTAGCTTTCAGGCTGTATAGAAACATTATGGGTTATATTTGGCCTGCAGACTGTAGTTTACCAACTCATGCCCTAGAGAAATGTGGGGGAAATACTGGATAAGCGCGCATTGTTGATATGCCAGCATGATTTCTCTCTTTCCTTTCCTTGCTTTGTTCTGTGCTGGTCACCGGCTATCTCAGGAGCTGGTCCCTGGAGCCTTGCTCTCCTGTGTGATGTAATGGTGTGAAATGGCGTTTCCAGTGGAAGGCCTGCAGGGGTAAATACTGTCTCTAATTAACCTGTTCATTTAGTGCCATTATCCGTTATCTCCTTCGCAGTTCTGCTAGGGAAGGATAAGGAAAGTACTTAATTAGACTAACTGTTTCACATTGTCTGTGTTTGCATGATGAAGTATAGAAAGCCTGGGAGATGAAGCTGTCAGTCACCAAGTGTCTTTCAGAACCTCTTGATATTTAGTATTTAATAAACATACTCTGTTATCAAGTGCTGTTGAGGGAGACCCCAGGTCACAGTCTTTTTTCATGACTCTGACCCAAGACATCTGGCATATGTAAGTTATGGCTAATGTCCACCAGCTGGATAATGTCATTGGCAAATTGTACCTTCATGGATGTTTGTTTATTTCTTTGCTCATTGCCTTAATTAGAGTACTTTGGATTATTATTTGTCTTTTTAGTTTGTTTTCTGTCTCCGTAATTAGATGTTAAGTACTTCTAGTACAAGGAATGTGCCTCATACTTCCTCAAAGCTTAAAGTCTGTTGGAATATCGTTGCAATATTTATAGGACTTTTATTATAATAAAATATACATAACAAAATTCACTATTTTATCCATGAAAGTTACCATTTTAACTTAGTACATTTACATTGTCATGCAGCCATCACCACCATCCGTGTTCGGAAGTTTTTTCATCTTCCCACACTGACACTCCGTGAAAGAGTAGTTCCTTACTCCTCCCTCCCTAAGCACCTAGCAGCCAGCATTCTACTTTCTGTGTCCATGAATTTGCCTACTCATATGAGTGGAATCATACCTTGTGAGTGTCGTATTTCACTTAGCATAATGTCCTTAAAATTCATCCATGTTGTAGCAGATGTCAGAATTTCCTTCCTTTTAAAGACTGATATCCTTCCCACTGTATTATGTACCACATTTTGTTTATCTGCTTGTCCATCAGTGGACACCAGGTTGCTTCCTCCTTTTGGGTATTGAAAATAATGCTGCTATAAACATGTCCGAGTCCCTCCTTTTATTTCTTTTGCATATATACCCAATGACCATCGCAATATTTTTGAGACTGCCAGTGCAACAAATTTTTTAAAGCTCTGTGGTACTTTAAATATATTTACCATACTTTTTCTATGTCATCTGTCTTAATAAGATAAATTTTATAATAAATCAGTTATTAGCTATAATGAACAAAAAACATCAATAAGAATAAACATATATTCAGTCCTGTGTACCAGGCACTAGGCTTAAGCTCTTTAAGTGAATTAATATACTTAATGCCCACATACTTAAGTATGTTATCTGCATGTTACAGAAGAGGGGATAATGGCTTAGAGAAGTTAAGAAATTTGTCTGAGGTCACACAGCTGGTATGTGGCAGACAGTATTCTCCTTCAGAACCCATACTTGTAGATACCATGAAGACATTCAGAAGAATGAATTACAATTTATATACCTCATTATATTCTTGGCATTGTTAGTGGAAGGCTTATCATTTTCTGTAACCCAACATCATTTTTGAATTTCAAAATGAAATTATATAAAATAACATGTAAAATTCTTTGAAAGCTCTAAACTGCTATACAAATATAAAATGTTAAGATTAAACCCAGAGGTAGACAAATGTTAAAAGCTGTAAATATATGGAACAAAGACGATCTAGATTTTAAACTGGTGTAAGCATTATGCAAACTAACTAAGGCCTGCCTTTGTCAGAACATTGTTTTATATACCATTTTATTTTAATTCTGTTATGATCGACATTGCTTTTTCAACTGCTGTTGCAAATTTCATGACTTTTTTGACTTAAGTTGCTGGTAACACACTAGGTTCTCACATAATACTGTTTATCACTTGTCATAACCTCCGTGCCTTCAACTGTCTTTGAAATCCCACAATTCTGAGGCTAGGCCCAGATGCCAAATAACTAAATCACTGTCATGTGGAAAAGCTGCTGGACTTATTTGGGTCATTTCAGAGGAAAGAATCGAGGTCTTCCTGTGTGTCTAGTTTCTAGAGGGACAGATTTCAGTTCAGAACAAAATGCACAGGTGAACAGCGATGGACTGGGTACCTTGAAAAGCAGTAACCTCCCTGTCAGTGGGAAGATTCCAGCACAGGCTAGAAATCCTTTCTCAACAATGAGGTGAACAGGATTCCTACACTAAGACACTCAATTTACTAATCTTCACTCTTGGGGTATCATTATATTTACTTCAAGTGTCCTGAGAACTTCATTTTAACTACTCTTTTTAACTATTAGTATTGTTTTCCTCAGCACAGGGCACCAGCTAAAAGGTTTTCCCAGGTCGTTTGCTGTGCCAGGGGTAGGTAACTGTGCTGCATAGGGGTGACTTATAAGTAAAAAATATTTAGACCAGATCCAAATCATGGTTGAGGCAATAACAGGGTCAACCTTTTAAATTCAAATTCCCCAGGGTCTGGACAGACCGTGTACAAAACACGACTGACACTGAGCAAAGTGCCTGAAGTGGTTCAGTAAATTTATATTGATTATTTGACATATTGACTTCTCCTATGAGAAGTCTTATTGGAACTCTTCAGCATCCAGCACTAGAAGACTTACTGTTTCCATGTAACATTTGACTTGAACAAGAACTTAGGTATTTGGCACAAATGACATTCTCTCCTCTTTTCTGATTAATGTGGCTACAGGATCAACTGAAGTTAATGCAAGTAGTGAAATATTTGCTCACCTATAGACCAAAAGTAATTAAAATTCAGTGCAGGTAGGATCGTTTAAGTATCAGAAGGACAGACGTCAGTAATTTCAGTCGCATGTGTTGGTTCTTGCTTTGTTTTGGTAGAAAATGAGTGTTGGAGACTGCGCCTGGAAGCCAGCCTCCAGCATTGACGTCTGACGCTAACCGCAAAAGCAGCCCCCTTTCCGCTGGCAGAGCCAGGCCCACGTCCGTGGCTGTGATCTCAGGGGAGGGCTCTAGTCCATGGCTTGGGTTTATGACTGGGAAGCCTGCCTCTTGTAAGGTGGGAAAAGCAGAGCCAAAGTGACCCCGCATAATTCGAGCTTGGGGGAACTGTCAGATCCAAAGGACCCATCAAGGTCAGGGATGTGGCCCAGCCTGAACTGGCACCAATGGGCTGTGTCAGAGCCAGGTGTCAGAAATGGGTAAATATCAAATTGTATCTGATTAAAAACAGGAGGCGGCAGAGCTCCCCTTACCTACTCCAAGGAGCCAAAGTCAACTGAATGGTGTTTGGGTCCAGATGACTCAAAAGCCACAGTCTCATGACTCAACCAAAGAAACATTCAAAACTAGTCTCAAATATAACAGCATGTTTTTAAAAATATACTATCAAATACATTTATCTTTGGCTAAAAAAGAGTTATTTCTCTCTTAAAATGACCACATATTCACATATTCATTAATGTAGAAGAATAAAGGATAAATACCTTTAACGGAGAGTCAGATTGATGATTTCTCATTTAAGTAAAAACCTGGCAGTGATACTACATAAATAATGTTTGATCTGGTGCAAGGCTCTTAGTTGAATTCATTGTCTATTACGTGGGGGAAATACTGAAAGGGGAGGAAGAAATAATACTAAGAAAAACATCAGAATTATATATCTGAAAACGACTGGTTATATAAATGTTTTCTCAATGGGCTATTGATAAGATAGAAGAGAGGAATAAGGATTGCTCAGGTGGGTTCCCAATGATGCAGTAATGAAGATATCAAAATAAAATCAAAATGGAACTCTACTATATCTTGACAGGAAAGAAGGTAACACAACATATACATTTGTCAAAGCTCAACGAACTGTTCACTGAAGATCAGTACATATTACTGTGTGCAAATTATACTTTAATACAAAATGGTCAAATCAAGTTAACTTATTTATTGAGCAACAATTTATGAAAATGTTATTGTACTGGACAATTTAGGGAAAGAGATTTCTCAGTCTTCAGGAAACTTGCAAACCATTGGTTAACACTGGACACAAATGTAAGAAAAATTTCAATAATGGAGATTCACAGAGACTTTAAGATCATCATCCCTCCATTTTTAAATACATGTAAAAAAAAAAACCAGAAAATTTTAGAAAATTGTTCAAAGAAAATTAGAGACAATTTCACCAGATGACAGGACAATAAGCTTAAAGACCTTCCTTTTTCCATTGTCATATTGCCTCCCCCCTCCTTCCACCTGCTAACTATCCCAAAGGGTTTTTTGCTGCTCTCTTTGGCTTTCTCTTTATGTTTCACTCTCACTGAGTTACTAATTTCAGTGTTAGTGTTTCTTTACTCAAATAGTAAGTACTTTTGGGTTTCTTCCATATGCCCAGCACTGTTTTGTGGGTGGACAGCGCATCAGGGAACCAAACAGATTAAGTTTCTTCCCTCACAGAGCTTGTTTTCTACTGTCAGTGCACATGGAGCCCAGACAGTGATTGCCCACACCAGTGTGCTCGCCCAGTCCAGACTCCATTGCTCTTCAAGGCAGCACCTCCCTCAAGTTCAACATGGCTGTAATTTCATCGTGTCTCCAAATCATCTGTACCTCTTGCCTTACCTATGCATGGAGAACATTTTTGGTTCTTACTAAACCTCTAGGTTAGCCAATTTCAATTCCCTAAATTCTAACAGATTTATTTTTTTACATATGCCTGTTCATAATCTCCTTGTTTCCCTGCTTCTTGCTTGGAATGTTCTTTGTATCTCCTATTGTCCCTAATTCTCATTTATTCTGTACATCACTGGCTGATTAATTTTCCTAAAACACATCTCCTATATCAACCCCTTCTCCAACACACACACACACACACACACACACACACGTAGTTTTCCTTGGATCTCATTTGCCTTTCAAATTAAATGGAAACTCCTCTGTCTGGCAATAGTGCAATTAAAAGCATGGCTCCCACCTGCCTTTTAAATCACCTTATATCCCCACTAGAGGTACCTGTACTTTTCCAGCCCAAGTGGATTCTCGGCCATCCCTTTAGCAGGTCCCCAGTTTCCTGCCACTCTACAGTTGCTCACAGTTTCCCGCCCAGACTCATTAGGCAGCGCCCCCCCGCCCCCATGTACACACTCATCGTCAACCTCTGTGTACCCGTCGCCCATTGCCCTGAGAGCCCTTTTCAGTCTGATCAACGTGCTTCTTCCCTCCTTTGAATGAACCTGTCTCCTGCTGGATTGCATTATGGGTATTTTCTTCCCTTTTTTTATATATACTCTGGAGTTTCATAGAATGACACATTCTTATTGAAAAAAAATTAAAATGTACAGAAGAGTAATGAAAAGTAAAAACCATCTGAAATCTCTTCACCTAGAGAGATCAGTTCTTCAGCATCATTCCAGGCCTCTGTGTGTATATACAAACATTTAAGAAACCAATTTTTTTTTCATAAAATATCAAATTCTACTTGGTTTTTCTCTCTGTTGATTTATTCTAGTACTGTTTTAATGCCACTCGATAGAAAACTAAACTATAATTTTCTGTGAGTGGCTGCAAGATATCTCATTGTTTGGCTGTACCATAATCTAACCACTGCTTGTTTATTTTTAGCTTGCCTTCATCCCAACATTAGGAGGTACAGGAGGCAGGTTGTTGTTGCATGTTCTGGGCCTTGGGCTTGCCCCAGTTGTGTAAAATGCAAGTGGGCAGTCTGTCATGGACCTTGACAAGAACTGTTGGTGACACATCCATCACTCCATGTGGTTGGGACCTGAAAAAATGTTTGGAGATCTTGAAAAGAGGTTAAAGAGGACTGACCTAAAATCCGCAGTAAAATTGTAGCCTTTTTTTTTTTTTATTACGGCTTTAAACAGTATTGTGCCTCTGTTGCCTGCAAGAAAACCATTTATTGTTCCTTGTTACATAATCTGCAGAGAGTGCGTTCACTTAGGAAGCAGCACACTCATTGTAGTTTCTCTCTTGCAAGTAGCTAAAAGCAGAATCCGTCCTGTGTCTCTGAGGCATTCCTCGCAGCACAGGCCTCCCGCTATCACTAATTAGCCAGAGCATTCCCAGCCAAAGCTCCAGTGCCTGGGCTTGACAAAAGTCTGCTTTTTCCATGGAAAGGATGAAGCTTGCCTCTCTGTCCACAAGCACCTCCATAAGACATGCCAAAGCAGGGTGGTGGTGGGCTCTCGGATCAGCCAGTGCAGTGAAACATGCTGCAGCCTCTAGATGACTTTCTGTTTGCTGCCTCCCTTCCTCTGTGATGTGGGATCTCCATCAGACTATGCCTTTGTATGCTAACAAAATACCTAACCACCATGAGACAAGCCACATCTGCATTATTCTGAGTGTTATGCCTACCCATTCCCCATTTTCGACTTCAGAAACCAATCCGGTAGTCACCCCCTAGCCAACTTTCAGCAACTTGTGTTAATCATGTATGCAATTAGCAGCCTATGCTAGTTCATTAGGGGGAAAAAAGGGAAAGAATGGAGGGAGGGAGAGAGGAGAGGAAGGAACAGAGGAAGGGAGGGAGGGCGGGAGGAAGTAAGGAAGGACCGGCCATTTGTGAGAGATTGTTTGCCTGTCGCTGTGAAATGAAGCTTGACGGGAGCACCCTCGCTGCCCCTCCCCACCGCCCCTCCTGTAGTGCGGCTGTGCTCTTCGGTGCGCATGCGCGCACTGTTGCCCGTGTTCCATGGCTCTGCCACTTGCTCAGTGGGGGGACGTTTTCTTAGCTGAGCTGTGCACATATTGCTTGGCAGGTGGGCCTGCTCAGACGCACTGACTGTTGTTTCAGCACTGACAGGGAACATACATCATGCAGGCCCATTATGCCAGCGTAAATCCATGGTAACCTGCTCAAATGGCTGCAACCAGCAAACAAAGTGTTTGGGTCTTAATAGGTGATATTTTTGAAACATATAATTGGGATCTGAGAAGTAATTCTGGGTGACAGGCCACTCCTTCTGCCATCTTAACAGAAGCTGGGCCTACAGCAAAATACCACTGCTGTCATACCACACAAAGATGATTGCCATTCCAGCTTAACGCCAGGCAGCTGTGTATGGTGCCGACTGTGCCAAGAGATTGTCTGTGCAGGGAAAAGAGCCTTCAGTTTTAAGGTCTTTCCTTTATGCCTTGGCGCTCAGTACTACTGGCCAAAATACCCCTGGGGATGCCCATGGAGAATGTCAGAGCTTCTCTCCTTAGCCTACTCATATCAACTTGAAAGCGACCTAGTTTGCTTTGGTATTAGGTAGTGGGTAGATAAGCTTCTGAGCAGAAATTCCTGATCTTTGTCATGAGGAGAAGCTGTTTTTCATTTCCCCACTGGACTCCAGTGGGAGAATGAGATATTAATAAAATCCCTGGGCAGAGTGAGAAGGGACTTGGTGTCATGGTCTGGCAGCTTCCCCACAGGGAAGGTGGACATGTGCTTGCCAGCATCTCAGAGATACAGTGGGTAAAGTTTGGCATAGCACTGGCTACAGAGAGCACTGTTTCCCAAGTTTCAAAAACGAGGCGAGTGAAAGAGCATTTCATGCAAGTTGTCACAAAATTTGTCTGCGTTTGGAGTCACAGCGCACTTTCCTTGCTGTGTTGCAAGGGATACACATCCCCACTGCACAGACTAGTCGCAAGATTGACCTCACTGCACTTGGTCCTGCTTCTCCACGGAAGCGTAGTCTTCCTGAGGACGGGCAACTGCCTTATCTGTGCTTAGCTGAATGCTCGCTTTGTGGTGGGGGCAGAAGGAATGAAGAAAAGATGTTCATTTGTAAAGAGGAAAAGCATTATTAGGTCATTGTGGAATTGTTGGCTTTTCTTCTACCTTCTTGGTTTCCAAGAAATTATAACTCTGGTATTTCAGTATGACTTGCCAATTAAATTAAAACTGGGTGGCAATATTGTATTACTTAATTTTCATTCTGCCAAACCTAAACCAGTATCAGCGAATGCTACAGCATCTGCATTTTCTCTTGCTACAAAAGAATCAATTTCCTTAAAGCAAACTAGAAAATGTCCTCATGAGACTAACAACTTTCTAAATTATAAGGACCGATGGAGAAGACTCTTAGTAATATGAGCAAGAGCAGTTGGTATTTAGAAAAGTTGTGTTTCTGATGGCCTGGCATACAATGGGAATTGTGAGAGATGTGACCTCATCACACTCTAGCAGTGGCCCAGCCACCATCCTGCCAGTTTCACTATTTGTTTATGCTTCTCCTCAACACTGTGGTTGGTTATGACACAGTGTGCCAACATGGAAAGATACACAAAAACAGAGGCTTTGGTTCTCCATCCTTAGGCATTCTAAGTTATGAGGCCTCTATGGTGGAGCTTAGGAATTTGTACTGTTGAAATGTGCCCCAGGTAGTCTAGACACATCAACCTGTGGACTTTGGTTTTGGACGCACTGATTAGAACACAATACTGAGAATTTTAGCATTTCCGTTGGTTTTATCACTGCCTTGGGCAGTTACTGATAATGTGCTTCCTGGGTTATCTTCCAAAAGAAATCATGATGTCTTAGACAGGTACTCTGAGGAGCCTCAAGAACACCTTGTAAGACATAAAACCAAGAGGCTTTTAGGTATGCGAGAGAAACATCCTTTAGTATATATCACCGTGTGTGTTATGAGTTCTACTTCTGAACTATTCTTTTTTAAATGATTTAATTTTTTAATTAAAAGGCTTTATTGTGATATGCCTCACATAAAGTTCAACATATACACTTTAGTGATTTTAGTATATTTACAACCATTTGGTATATTGTGCAACTATTACCACTATTTAATTCCAGAAATTCTCATCACACCAAAAAGAAACCCCATACCTATTCCTTCCTGTCTCTAGGCCCTGGCAACCACTAATATACTCTCTATGTCTGTGTATTTGTCTTTTCTGGATATTTTACCTCTGAAATAGTCTAAGCTGATTGGACCTGAGTTCAGTTATGTTTTAAAATATCTCCAAAGAAAATTTTTCTAATGTTCCACTGAGAGCTCCTTGTTCTGACATGTCTTATGGTCAGGAAGATTTCACTCATATATCTAACTTTTACTTACTTCCATAGTAGTGATTTTCAACCTTTTTCATATCATGGCGTTCATAAACTAATTACTAAAATTCTGCAGCATGTCAAAAAATATATTAAGTTTTTTGCAGATCTGACCAAAAAATAGGTATAATTTTGATTCATTCATACCAGATGGCTATTGTTGTGTTGGCTGTTGTCGTTCCTTTATTTGACAATCTGAGGGAAAAGAGGTCGGTACCCCTGACTCAATAGTCAGGTATGGCACGTTTTAAACATTCTTGTGGCCCACCGGTTGAAAGCCGCTGGTCTATAGTACTGGCTTCTACAGTGTTACTCATATTCCTTGTTTGTCTTCTCTGCCTCTCTCATTGTTTCACCAACTCTCAGATTACTTACAGATTCAAACATCATTATCAACTCATCTCCCAACTTTACTGCAGGATGAATGATTTTAGTATTCCTAAGCCCCTACTCAGTTTTACCTAATATTTTGTCCTGTATCCTCTTCTCAGTCATCTTCTAAAAAATGAAGAATCCCTGTTTTTCCAAGGTGTGTGCCTCCACCCATGCCCTCTACTTCCTTTCTTCTCTCCTCCTCCAGAACCTGACTTCTGACTATATTTTGTGTGTGCATGGGTATTTAATTTCTTCCTTTATTTTTATTTTTTAATTTTGTCTTGATTTTATGGTAGTGACATTAGTTAATAAAATTATATAGGTTTCAGGTATACAGTTCTACAATTCATCTTATGTATATTGTATGATGTGTTTATCACCCAAGTCAAGTCTCCTTCCATCACCATTTATCTCTCCTTTACCCTCGTCTACCTCCCCAACCCCCTCTTCCCTCTGGCAATCACGTACTGTTGTCTGTGTCCATAAGTCTTCCTTTTTTTCCCTTTGTTTAATCCCTTTACCCTTCTCACCCAGCCCCCAACCCCCTCCCCTCTGTCAGCTCTCAGTCTGTTTTCTATGTACATGGGTCTGGCTCTACTTTGTTAGTTTATTTTGACTATCTTCAATTTTTGTTCCTTCAACCTACAAAAATAGTCAGGTTCACACTTTTAAAAAATTGCTTCGATCCTTCTGCCCCCTCAAGGTGCCATTCTATTTTTCTCATTCCCTTCACCGTCAAACCTTTTGAAAGCACAGTTTGCTCTCACTGTTGGTTCTTCTTTTCATTCACTCCCACCTAACTTTTTGCACTTGTGATTCTACATTCTTTACTTCACTGAAATTTCTGTTTGTGGTTCATAATGACATCTGAGTAACCTCCCCTTAACCTTTTCCCCCTTCCTTCCTTTCTTTCCTCCCTTCGTCCCTTCCTTCTTTCCTTCCTTCCTTGAGAAAGGGGAAAGGAGAGAGGAAGAGAAACATCTATCGGTCACATCTCACATGTGCCCCATCCTGGGACGAAACTGGAACCCAGGCATGTGCCCTGCCTGGGAATTAAAATAGCCACCCTTTGCTTTGCAGATGGCACCCAGCCAGCGGGGCCACACTGGTCAGAGCCACCTTCCCCATGACTTTAGATAACACAGGACCCTGTTGACTATCCTTCCATCTTAAAACACTCTTTTTGGCTTCAGTGATACTCCACATTCTTTTTCTACCTTTGGCTCCATGCTCAATGCCTTCCTAAATATGGATGCCCCCTCTCTTATCTGTCTGTTTTCTCCCTTTCCAGTTTCATAACACCATCTGGCTCCTAAATATGTGGATAACTTCCAAAACTATCTTCACCACTTGTATGTCCTGCCAGCTTCTTAGACTCATTGCTCAAAACAGAACTCATACCCTGGCAGGCTTTCTGTCTTCTCTGACTCTGGCCGTGGTGTGGCCCAGGTTGAAAACTGGACTTACTTTTTTCAACTCCTTGCTTGGTTGCCATAGATGACAGCCGTCTTGTATGTAATAGTCCTTTGGTTCTGTCTAGGCTGTATTTCTCCGTCCATGATTCTTGTTCTCATTGCTGTTGTCCAGGCCTTCCTGGTCTCTTACCTGGGCCATCACGAGGCCCCATTCTGCTTCTGCTCCATTTTATGTTATGCATTACTGTCAGATACCAACCTTCCATTGGCACAGATCTGATTATGTCATTTTCTTAGACAACAATCTTCACATTCCCTTAAGCCTACTGAATACATTCTGGGCTCCGTAAGCTAAGTTATAAGGCCTTCTACAAGTGGAGCCTAGTCTTCCCTTCCAAATTAATTGTCACCCTTCTTCTCTATACTCTCTGTGTTTTAGCTGAAGCAAAACACCAGTCATTCTTTCTTTTTCCTCTACAAGTTCTCATTTTCAGGCCCTTGCTTTCCTGTATCATTTATCTAAAATGATATTCTTTATTTCTGCCAATATGATCTCATCCTTCCAATCTCTGTCTTCCATAAAATCTTCTTGGAATAGGATTTTTTCCTCTCCCTTGGATTTCTGGAGTTTCGTGTGTGTGTGTGTGTGTGTGTGTGGTAGTAAAGGGCTTTTTGGCACCCTGTTTTGTATTTCAGTTATTTATGTGCTTCTCTTATTTGGTCCCGCAAATTTAGGAACCTTGCCTTTTCCTTCTTATAACTCCTATAACAGCTGATAGAGAATCTTTTTTAACAGCTGATAGGGTATCTTAAATATAGTATAGTATGAATAAATATTTGAGTGAATGACTTTTTTAACCTCTATAAAATATAGAAGATAAAAGAAACTCAACTTGTGGGTGACAGGCCTTATGTCAGTGTCCAGAGAGTTCTAAGTAGTTTCTAAACTATTATTATTTTCAGTCAATCCAAGGACAAGTTTTAGATGAAGGGAGCTTAAGAGAATTACAGTGACTGCCATCGTCTTCATTGTAATGTCTTTCATTTTCATAATATCTTATACCATTTGGAAGTATTTTCACATCTTATCTGATACCTGTATTGCTACGTAGGATTAGAAGATGACAGCTCTTCTAATATCTATCAATTCATAAGTGGTCTGATGAGTTTTAAAAATCTTAGCCAATGTTAGATTATTAAATAATGGCAAAGCCTGGACAATGGGACATGTTGGCTGTCTTTAAATATTTGAAGAGCTATCATATGAATGAATATTGAATCTTATTTTTTATTCTTTATTTTGTCAAGGGATATAAAAAGCACAAGCAATTCAAGATCAATTAAGGAGAAAAAGTGTTTTAACTATCAGATCCATTCCAACATGGCATTGACTGCCTCTGTTGTTCATTTGGAGCTTGGTTAACACAATCTAGCCACCAGGGTAGGATATTTTGTTGAAAAGGAGCACTCGAAAAGTGCAGGTTAATGAGGGTCCCTTCTAAGTCTGCAGTTCTTTGATTCCTTTTTAGGTTAGCACTGTGGTACTGTTTGATTTCTGTCTCTCTTTAGAACTTAACCTTAATCACATCTAGCTAAGGTGTGGGATGGTCCACTGTAGAGGGCCTAAATCTTTCACAGAATGGGGACCCCACCTTTTCCTAGCCATTCTTTGTAACTATCAGTGAACCACACGCAGATGGCAATATTTTTTTTTTTAATCGTATTTTCACCAAATCCTTCAGTGCCTAGAGTTGCCGGCCCAGGAAGAAAAAGAAAGAAGCCATCTGCAGAAAATCTCACAGATGTCATCATCACATGCAGCCAGCCAGCCTGGCAGCTCCAGGGCCCTCTCTGGTGTCGTGAGCGTGGTGGGGAAGCCCAGCATTCTCTCACCGTGGCACGTTCTGTTGAAAGGAGGCAGGTGACTCAAATGAGCTCCAAACTTTTCCTAGAAATGGGAGTTACCTAAAAAGGCAACTGCTGCAAAACAGCCGAATGGAAATCATGGTATTTCTCTGAACTCAGAACCAGATCTGCCTTTTCTTTTCTTCATAGAAACATTTTGTGTGCCACGTGCCTTGGGAGCCAAAAAGAAATCATATTTTGCCTCCCTGTTCTACTTTGCTAAGCTTAGATACTGTAAATACCCTTCTTTCCTCTCATAACATTAAATTTTTCATGAATTCATCATAAAGGAACCACTTTGTAGGTTTGGCTGGTACCAGTGAAAGACTTCATATTCTATTTCACAGAAACATTTCAGTGCAAAAAAATTATGGGTGCAATGTTGAAAGACTAGAATTATTCATCAAGTCTTCACTGCCTATAAAATGAAGAGAATTTTTCTGTAACTTATCTGGGAGAATGCAGACATGAACATGCATATTTTGAAGGGGGCTATATCTGAGCCATAGTCCCCTACTCTTCAGGGGAATTAGAAGTAAAAAAGGACATGTGCTTTCTTAATGCTTTATGTATTCACTCCTGGGTTCACACCAGCACACAAATTTTCCAGTGTACCTATAACTGACCAGTGTATTACAGAAAATAATATTTAATTGTAGTATGCTTTGATGAAAGTACCAATAGCTTTGTAGCTGAATGCAGAAAGGTGGCATAATAGAATTCAGTGGTACATCAGAATCCCTTGGAAGGCTTGTTAAAACACATGCTAGGGTAGGGCCCCAGCCAGGTAACTTAGTTGGTTAGTGTTGTCCAGATAGGCCAAGGTTGCGGGTTTGATCTCCGGTCACGGCACATATAAGAACCAACCAATGAATGTGTAAATAAGCGGAACAACAATTCGGTGTTTCCTTCCTTCTATTTCTCTCCCTCTCTCCCTCCACCGCCCCCACTTCCCCCTCACTCCTCCTTTTCTCTCTCGAAATTATCAATTAAAAAAAAACAATCATGCTAGGCCCCGCCCCATCCCAAGAATTTCTCATTCAGTAGCTCTAGGGTGGGACCCAAGAATTTGCTTTTTTAACAAGTTTCCAGGGTATTCTGATACTGCCAGTCTTAGGACTGCACTTTGAGAAACACTGATGTATTGAAAGAATGTCGAAGTTAGGAAATCTTGGCTCTAGTACTGAGTCTACTCTCTCAATGCATCTCGGGTCTCTGCACAAGTCCCTGGGCTTCGGTTTTTTTATCCATCAAAAAGAGCAGTAACCCCTGTTCTAGGCAACCTGTATTACTTTGAAAATAAAATCTGAGAATCCATAGGAAAACACATAGCACTTCTGGAGAGACTTGAAGCATTATAATTATTATGGTGAGAAGAGCTGGAGGAAAAACAACTCGGAAGAATTTTAAGATGCAGACGGCCTCTCTAACATGGACACACAGAGGGCAGAATTCTGCTGCCGTGCATACTAAGAGGGGGGCAGCAAAGAGATGGAAAGATGGAAAGATTTTTAGGGAATCCTTCCCATCTGTGGCCTGTCTCTGAAAAAGTCAAATGCCCTGTTTCATTCATGTTTTGTACAGCATAGCCAGACCGTGTTAGAGCAGTGCTTCTCAGGTTCCCCTGTGATTCAGAATTCCCTGGACATCTGCAGATATACAATGGCCTGGCCTTATCCTGCTTCAGGGAGCCTGGGACTATAAGCGATTCTTATGTGCTCCACAGTTAGAGAACCACTGTTTCTACCGGTACCTCTGAAACCATTTCATGACACCTCAAAAGGAACTCTATACTCTAGACAGAGGTTTTCAATCTTGGTGGCACATTGGAATCACATGAGGAGCCTTTAAACCCCACATGACACAGGCCACTGTCCAGTCCATTTGAATCAGAATCTCTGGGGGTGGGGACCAAGCATCAGTATTGTTTTAAACTGCCTCCCCCCATAAATCAAATTTGCAGCCAGGGCTGAGAGCCACTGAATTAGAAAGTGTCCTGTGTCATGATATCAGTAAGCACATGGTCTTTGTTTGCCTTTGTCTTTCCCACACCATACAGTGAGACTACTGAGGGCAACTCTGGGTACCCACAAACCAGTCCTGCTTTAGGTGCTCCAAGCTTGTTGGTTAGAATTTTGAATGAATGAACTGCTCTGTTTATATACAAATGAAGTGCCAAAAAAAAAATAAAACTCACCCCCAAAAGCCCCTACCTTTAAATATTTTTTGTAAATACAGTGTTTTGTGGAGTACAGGCTATCATTGGGAGAGGGTATTTATTGAATAATTTGCAGAATCATAATCACAGAGTATGGGTTGAACATTTTGTAGAACTCTAATTGACCCCAACCATAATTTATTATTCTGGGTGACATCAGGAGCCAAGAAAACTTTTGCCTTGTGGAGTTTTGAGAATGTTTAGAAAGGAAGCAAGTTAACACGCCGTGAACACCTACTATGTGCCAGACATTTTCATGTGCTCTCACTTCACAAGAAACCTGCATTCTCCCTGGTTTTTCTGTGGGCAGAACTGGCAACAGCAGATTACAGAATGTGAGAAGCGTGAGGGAGCTTGGTTCACTCCAGAATCCAAGTTCCTTCCCTATATTTATTTGCCGCGACTCAGATCTCCAGCCACCCCTGCTCCCATCCTGGCCTGCTCCTGCAGGGCCTATCACTGGACATCTCATCCTTCGCTGACATGCCAGACTCCACAGAGAGCTTTCAACTTCTCTAGTGAAGCTTCCTCTGGGAAACCGTCACTGACCCATGACTTGATTAATTGCCTGACCACCACCAAAGCTGGTCAGGTCACCTCCTAGCATCCTGTGCCAACCATGTATAAAGCTAGTCTCACAGCCTTATAATTGCCTGTTTACCTGGCTCATCCTCCCATAGACAGGAGGCTCCTTGAAGCCAGCAACTGTTTATTGCTCACCTTGGACTACTAGACTCATGTACTGACCAGCCCTTTGGAAGCACTCAATACATTTTGTTTCTTAATCCTCCCCCAAGGATATGTTTTTTGATTTTATAGAGAGGAAGGTGGGGAGAGAGAAACATCGATGTGAGAAAGAAACATCAATTGGTTGCTTCCCAAACTCACCCTGACTAGGGATGGAACCCACAACCTAGGCATGTGCCCTGACTTGGAATTGAACCCACAACCTTTTGTTGCATAGGACAACACTCCAACCAACTGAACCACCTGGCCAGGGCATTACATTTTTTTGAAGAATGAATGACGGTAGAAACTCATCCCTGAGCAAAGATCTCTTGAAATGCTTTAGCATGTGTTCATGTGTTGTGCTTCAGAATATTTTAGAAACATTTTCCAAATTTAATTGAAGCTTCTGGGAAGCCTTGCTGTGTTCTTCCTTGCAAAAAAATAGAAGGTCGTTACCAGGAATTCTCAGTGTACCACATTTATCTGGTGAGTTTTGTAAATACTGAGTAATGGGACTAATGACTCAACATAGTATTTTCCAAACTGTGAGGTAATCTTTGGACTTTGCAAGATTATTATATTAAGTGTACTTTGTAGTCTGTCAGTAAAAAGAAAAAGCCTGTATTTTCACATTAGAATTCAAAGAACAGCTGCTGCGTATTGTAAATAACATATTTTGAAAACCAACTGATGCATACTTAGCCTGCCTCCCTCCGCCTGCTAACTATAGCAGGTCCTTGAGATAAGATTCAATTTGCTATTGGTATAGCTCTTGCGTTGACGTCCCACCATCTTCCATAAATCTTCAGATGCCAATTGCCCCTAAATACACTCAGCAATGCAAGGTTTTCTGTTTTCTGTTTTCTAGAGGGATTAGAAGGGAACTGTACTCCGGGTCTATTTAGCACTAGGAAGAATGTTTTCCAAGGAGTTAAGCTTAGAGAGATTCTCCACTGGGCTCCTTCCTCACCCCAAGGATATGAGCCTCAGAGAGCCACCCCTTGCCTGGGGCAAGTGGCCAGTCCTGCCAGGCGGGCTGCATTGATTTGGTGGTCTGAGTGGAGTGGAGTGGACCCACAGAAGAATGCTCGGGGGCTCCTCTGTCTAGGGCATGATTTGCACAGCAGCCCCCCATTCACGTCCTCCAGCCTAGATCTTACCTCCTCCTGGGACCGAGAAACTCAGTCAGCTTTTTCCCTAGTTCCTTCTCAGTTTGTCTTGTTAGCACTCTTTCTTAGCAAGTAAGCACCATATGTCTTTTTTGGGAACTTGTTTTCAGGAGATTCCCAGCGCATGTGTGCTGCCTTGGAAGAGAGGGAGAGGGTGCTGGGTTAACTGGCAGTACTCAGCAGAGTGCCAGCTTTTGAGGAGTGCCCTTCGTGCCCATCTGCCCCACCGGCTGTTTTGTCCTGAAGCACAAACACAGTGTTTCACTGAACTTCCTGAGGTCACAGAAAGTAAGCTGGCTTCCCAGTGGGATTTCTGAGCTAAAGAAAGAGCCTGTGCATCTTGTCCCCACTGGCTTCTTAGTGTCCTGGGCAGACTGTGTCGCACCGGCCCCTCTGCGGGGGTCTTGTTCTCTGTCCCTTTGGAGAGGGCACCACATCCTGATTTTAAAAGGACTCTATGTTCTGTTCTTTTGCTTCCTTGCTCTTTGCCTGACCTTGATGCCAAAGCATGCAACAAACATTTTCTGCTTTGAAATAATTTGATTCCTTAATGTGGAGTCCACCACCCCCCTTCCAGCCTTTAATACCTGTCTTCTTTGGAAGCCAGCTTGTTGAGCATCCAATCTGTCTTTTTTTCTTCCTCGCTTTCCCCCTTTCCTTGCGCTGGGGCTGTCTTTTATCAAACACAGACAGAGCGCGGGCCATTGACACCTCATGGCAAGCAGCAGCTTGAAGCATTTTCTTCATTCACCTTGACATCTCTTCA
This sequence comes from Mormoops blainvillei, assembly GCA_004026545.1. Taxonomy (NCBI): domain Eukaryota; kingdom Metazoa; phylum Chordata; class Mammalia; order Chiroptera; family Mormoopidae; genus Mormoops; species Mormoops blainvillei. The sequence goes on from PVJD01005228.1 coordinate 65,026, forward strand.
GCAATGAAAAAGCGTCTGCTCATTTTGGCTTCCACAAGAGCTACCTCTTTTAAAGCTTCTTCACAAATAGCCTTGTTGGTTGTTATTGCTTGGTACCCATCTCCCTGGAGGTTTTACCAGTTGCTTTGAAAGGATGGCTATTTTCTGCTCCCTTGAGACTTCATTCAACTTACGTAGGCCTGTGTGTGAACATGTGTGTATTTGTGGTGATGTGCTATCAATTAATAATGAAAAATCAGACCTAGACTCTTTAATGCTTTTTTTTCCTCTACAGAATCAATGTTAATAATCACCAATCTTTATTCTGAGTCTCCTGCATGCCAGGGGCTATGCATGGTTTCATGTCATTTTCTCAGTAGCCTTTCGAAGCAGACTCCATTTTACAGATGTGGAAACTAATGCATGAGAGGTACACACCTTGGCAGCGGAGCTAAGACATGACCCCAAGCCTTGGACTTGGATGCCCACGCCATTCACAAATAATCTAAACAGCCTGGGTCAGATATCCTATCAGTCACTTACTTGAATTTTGCCGACCGTAGTCCTATCTTTATTCTTTTTTTTTTTTCTTCCCTTGGCAACTTAAGCCTAGTTTGTTTTTTTTGTTTTGTTTTGTTTTTTTAAGATTTTACTTACTTACTTTTAGAGAGAGGGCAAGGGAGGGAGAGAGGGCTAGAAACATCAGTGTGTGAGACATACATTAATCGGTTGCCCCCCACATGCCCCCGACTGGGGACCTGACCTGCACCCCAGGCATGTGCCCTGGCCAGGAATCAAACCAGTGACCTTTTGGTTCACAGGCCAGCACTCAGTCCACTGAGCCACACCAGCCAGGGCCTCTCTTTACTCTTAAAAGGACTAGATCTCAGCAGAAATAAGGTGAATGGAAGAGAATGTATGTTCTAAAGTTCTAAGGGCTAAGACACAGTCCCACCAATATTTGTGACCCATTAGATCAGTGATTCTCAGTGGCATAGAGGAGATTGACCAGTATGGTCGGAAAGGTGTGTAAGGACCATAGGAGAGAGAGTACAGACCAAGTTGTGATACAGCCCAGGGTGACAAAGGAGTTGTGATAATCACTGTATAATCGCTATTTGAAAAGCCACACAGTGTTCCCCTAATTATAATAGCTATCATGGCTGAACATATATACTGCATGTCAGGCATTGACTGGACACTTTATATATACTTTCATTTAATAATCCTCCCCCAAACCCGGTGAGATAGGTATTACCTCATTTTACAGAGAAGTAGATTCAGAGAGGTTATCTTTGCCCAAATTTGCTCACACCTAAATGGGAAAAACTGAGGTTTGATCTGCCTGTCTGCAAAACCTATGCTCCATTCCTCCTTCCTCCCCAGCCTCTCTGCCCACTCTGGGATTTAATCCGGATCATTTGTATTAGTAACAGGTCATCCTACTGATAAAGGAAAGAGTTGGATGGATCTTACATTTGTGGACCAAAGTGTGTGAATAAGCTAAGTATACAAAGGTGTATACCCCCGGTCTCAAGAATGAACTTCCCTCTGTGGTGGACAGCTGCCATGTCCTTGACACAGGCAGAATTTTAGTTGGCCACTTCATTTCACTGAGGATTGTTTCCAGAATTATTAGTGCTTGTCCACTTTGTAGATGAACACAGGTTACGGTCTGGAGGAGCCTTCAGAGGTCAGAGGAGCTGGGAATTCATACCCAATTGTGCTCTTAACTAACTGCATAGACCTGGGAACCTCCCTTAACTCCCTTCAGCCTTCAGCTTTCTAATCTGTACATCATATTAGATGATTTCAAGGTTTGTTTTAGCTCTAAGTGATTATTGTTCTTCTTTCAGGCCCATTTATGTTACACATACAGGAAGAGCCCTCTTAACCAATGAAGTATGTAGTTAGCTAACTGAGAAAGTCATTTAAAGGAAGACGTAATCTTAAAAAGGAAACATGCTGGCAACATTTAATTTTTTAAAAAACAACTTTATCGTGGTATAATTGACCTACAATAAACTGCACATATTTAAAGTATACAGTTTAGTCAGTTCTGATATATGCATACATCCATGACACCATCACTTACAATCAAGGTAGCTAACTTACCTGTCACCCTAACGTTTCCTCATGGGGCTTTCCGGTCCCTCTCTCCTGCCCCCTGCTTTGTGTCACTACAGACTACTTTACATGTTCAGAGTATTATGCAGCATGTATTTTTCTCTTTTATTATATAGAATTATTTTGAGGTTTCTCTATGTTGTTGCATGTATCAACCCATGAACAAAGTATTTTCCATTTATTTAGGTCTTCTTTAATTTCTCAGCGATATTTTTCAATGCAGAGGTTTCTCACACCTTTGTCAGAATTAGCCCTAGATATTTCATATTTTATGCTATTATAAATGATACAATTTTTAAATTTTTGATTCAATTCCATTTCTCATCATTGCTATTATAATTGACCAGTTGGTTTTTGTATATTGATTTGTGATTATGTGTAGCAGTTATGATATAATACGTAACTGTATACTCTGCAGTTATGCCTGATTCGCTTACTAGTTTTAGTAGCTGTTTTATAGATTGCACTTGAGTTTTCTGCTTTGATTGTTAATGTTTCTGTGAATAAACAGAGTTTGCCTTCTTTTTTCCAACCTGGATGCTTTCTTCTTTTACTTTCTGAATTCACTGTTAAAACCTTTCCAGCAACGTTTAGTAAAAGTAGTGAGAGCGGACATCCTGTCTTGTTCCACCCCTTAATGGTAGAAACATTCAGTATTTCACCATAAATGTATTGTTATTTTAGGTTTTCCATAGAAATTCATAGGTTTTTTGGTTTGTTAATGTGGTGAATTACATTCATTGATTTTCAGTGTTGTGCCATTTTATGTACATGGTGAAGGCCTTTCATTTGTGTATGGGTTTGCTTATTAGAGTCCTGTGCCATCTTTCTTGCATAATTCGCATCCTTAAAACATCCTCTATGGTCTCAGTTTGTTTAAGTGGCCATCTAAGACATTTTTGGCACGTGGAGTTCTTCTAAATTTAAGAGTTCATTTTCTTTTGTTAGTCTTTCACCGTGTCTTGCCCAAATCTAAGTGAACAGCAGTTTGTTTTTAAACCTCTGCCTTTAGTAAATGTTTCTAAAATATTTTTCTTGGTATTTAGAGAAGCAACAATTTTCTTTTTATATTCCTATCGCATCAGTGTAGATAATACTTAATTAAAATATATAATTGCAATACCCAGCACAACTGGCAAAAACAGGTTTGGGACCCATTATAGCTCGGCTGATGAGAGCAGAGTGTGTGGGCAACCTGGAGATTAGCCAATCAGATGCAAAGATTGAGTGTGTTGCAGTTTCATTCAGTAAGCTCTATGGAGAGCGTAACAGAAAGGATCTGTTACTCTCTGGAATCAGGGAAACAGAAGTTGATTAAAAGGGCATCAACAATTCACTTTCATTCCTATAAACAGTATTCCTAACCTTCAGCATCCTGTAGGCAAAATGAGCTTAGGTCACAAGACCTACTATAAGAGGAACACATTATTCAACACTGATCCATTTCACAGTTTAAAAAACAACCATGACAAAGAGTGGGTCCTTGTATCAGCTATAACTGCAACGATAGCAAATTGGAAGTAGTTGAGGAGAACCATGTATTGATAGTCAGACAAGCCTAAGTTTGAATATCAGCGACTCTCTGTGTTTTTTAGCCACCTTGGGTAAATAAACAAGTACCTCAGAGGGTCATCATGAGGATAAATGATTGAGCCTGTCTGAGACTGACACAGAGTATAGGTAACCCTTGTTTGTGGTTTAGGTCCTCATTCCAAATTGGCTGAACTACCTAGGACATGAAATGTACCCAACCATGTGACCCAAAGTTCCCCAACTCCAGTTCATCACATTGTTTGGTGGAAGTGCAGAAGGCAGAACGCCCAAGGCACAGGAAACAGCTTGAATAGGTTAGGAGGCAAAGAAGTAAAAAGCAGGCATGGAAAGATGTGAGCAGTCACGATTTAGCGTAGGGTTCACGCTGGGGTACAATGGGAGGTGAGGCTGATAAGTAGACTGGTGCATGACCGTGCCAGGCCTTGAGCACGGAAGGAGATGGGTGGGCACTGGACAGCCAGCCATTGCACCTTATTTTTAAGGGAGCACCATGATAAGAGCCGTGCCAGAGATTCTCAAACCTTAACTGCAGCAGAGTCACCTGGGAGCTTGTTAAAAAATACATATACCTTGGGCCCCGCCCAGACCTGCTCATTCCTAATCTATAGGTTGGGGTCAAGGCATCTGTATTTTTAACAAGCTCCCCAGGTGGTTCCGATGCATGCCAGAGTTTAGAAACCGCTGGTTTAGAAGGTTAATCTGGCAGCAGTGTGCAAGATGGATTGGAGCCTAGAGAGTCTAGAGGTTCAGAGACCTGCTAGCAGGCGCGGGCGATTGCAACAACAATCCCGGCAGGAGATAATGAGGTTGGGGGCTGTGGGAATGGAAAGAAAGAATCAGATATGGGAGGTATTTTTGAGAGGCAGTCAGCAAGGACTGGGTAACCAATTTGATGAGGAATGTGAGAGAGGAATGGGACTTAGCAAATAATGCCAGGGTTTAGAGAAGCAGTTCTCCAAGGTGTGAGGGAAGAGGTAACAGAATCCCCTGGGGACCTTATTCAGATTACATACACCTGCTCTCCCTCACCCCTGACTTTCCACTCCTCCTGTCCCACAGGCTCCCTGGGCATGGGAAGGGACAGGGCAAATCCGTAGCTCCTGGGGAAGCAAAAGCTTCTCCCAGCGATCCCTCTGTTAGAGTCTGAGTGTGAGAGTAATAGCACGGAGTGGGAGTGGTGAGATCCCGAGGAAGAAAGGATGGGGATGAGCTCTGTTTGGAAGGACAGAGTTCGAGCCAACAGCAGGACAGACTTGGACGGATATGGGGTCCCCCTGTAGGTGAAAACATGGGCCGAGCTTGGAGGAAGAGCTAGGCTAGGACACAGACGTAAAAGGCTGCCCCATGGAGGTCACAGTGGAGACAGGTGAGACAAAGGAGAGGAAGCTTTTCATTTAGCCATCTGCAGATGAGGGTCAAGGGAGAGCTGGCTGGAGAGGCGAGAGAAGAGCTCAAAGCCAAGGCATGAGGCAAAGGCCTGGAAAGACCTCCTGTGAACAGGAGGGCAGAGAGCCTTGGCTCCTGCAGTCATCTTATTAAGCATGTTGGTTTTTTTTTTAATTTTGGGGGTTTTTTTGCATGGAACCATCCTGTACCCCCAGAGTTTGTGGCACATTCATGTAAAGGGGTCAGTAGTGCACAGGAGCACACATTTTAAAATTTTCTTAGCAAAATCCAGAGGCTTTGTGTTGATGCACCAGACGAAGAGACTGACAGGGTTTTACTATTATATCATTCTCCTTAGGTTTTTGATCAACTCATAACCCTTCTATACACATCTTTTGGCCCAGCGCAGCCAAATACGAGGTATTATATCATTATAGTACTTTTGGGTCCTTGCTACCTTCAAAGTTCCAGACATTCTGCCTGTATTTTTTGATCACATGCTGTGAAAATAGGATGTTGTGTTTAGAGGCACCTCCAGGGTGCCCAGGAATTGGTACATCTTAACTAAAAGAAAACAAATTGAGTGAACAACAATAGAGAGGAAGGACATTTGTACCAGCCCAGGAAGTAGAGAATTATGAAGAGATGCTATTTATGGTGCTGTGAAGCTCTGGTTCTTGATGGGGACATCGTAAAGGCTGGCCACTCCTGACCCTGGCAGGACTCAGCTGCAAGGTGAGAGGGGGCCGGCTGTCTCGGAGGCGCTCTGTGAGGCTGACGCTGCATCACAGCTCTCTGTAGAAGGGCCAACGAGTGTAAAACTTTACATTTCATCTTCGCGTTGCCTGGGAAGGTCTTATTTTCTGAGTAGAGAAACTGAAGCATCAAGTAATGAAGAAGGGATTCCAGGGCTCCACAGCTCATGGGTCACTGGGAAGGAGACTGAACCTAGTGGCTTGTTATGTGGAGTGCAGGACCCTTTACAGAGGGTCCCTCTTCTAGTTGGAGGCTGTTAAATTAGTGAGAGAAAGGCTTGCATGTAGGAGCAACATTTGAAGAGTCACTTAGAGATGGGCCTGGGCTATATAATGTAATCGCACTCCTTAACTATATGACCTTGGGCAATTTATTTGACCTTCTGAGCTTCAGTTGCATTTGTAAAGGGAGCATAATCATACTTACCTTCTGAGAGTAGTTTTGGGGATGAAATGTTATGTGACTGTTACCGGGCCAGGCGTAATTGGTGACTCTTGTAGTAATTATCGGGGTTTTCCTGGCCGTCAGCTAGAGAGCTCATGCACTTCCCTGAATGCACCTGAGGGGAGATCCTTTTTTTCTGTTGGCATTCCTCATTTGGATTTTAACTCTTTTGTCCCATAGAAATATTATAGCTAGACAGAGCTTTGGTGTAGTTGAAATAGTGCTGTTAAAAAATTCTGTTTTTCAAAGTATTCATGTACCAAATGGGACTTTTGGGGTGGGCCTAGGCACCAGAATTTTCCAGGAAAGGTGCCCTATCCCCTAATTTACTTGTAACTTTCATTGAACCATCTGCTCAGAAGTTGTAGAATTGCAAGAACATGGCCTTGGGCAGGATATATGATCACAAAATGAAAAAAGACAACAGGAAGTGAGGATTTTCACAGCACCAGGAAGAGCACCCTGCGATTTCTTGCCATCCCTACCCCAAAGGAGATGCACCCTGTCAACCACATCAATACTTGGAATTACATCAGAAGACTTGGCTAGGCCCCCCCACCCGTCCTGCACCTTGGGCCCCACTTCCGCTCCCAGTAGAGGTTGCTAACATCATCCCCTGGCACTCCGTGTTGAAACAAACGGGAAAACAGCAGGGCCGTTCTCTCATCAGATCATCAGCTAGCTGCCTGACATCTGTCTGACTGCCAGCCGCGACCAAAGCCCTGCCTTCCAGTGAGTATCCTCAAATGTGAAATACCCGCAAACACCTTCATTCTGGGGTTTCAAGGCTCCCATCAATGTTTCTCCTCTCACTCTCTTAACAAAAGAAATTACTTAAGAAGGGATGAAAGATGGAGGCATCTCTCTGGCTCTCTGTAGGGTCTTATTTCCTGAAGAAACTGAGCAGAGTCACAAAGGAATAAACAAAGAAGGCTTGGCAGAATGTTTTGATACAAAATTTATTACAGTCCTGTGTGTGTGTGCTAGACAGTTTAGGTCTTCTTAAGCTTGTTTAGAGGCTGCAGACCTGTTGGTTCAACCTTTGTGTTTAGAGAGAGGTTTTGGAAGGAGATCAAAGACATCAGATTACTGTCCCGATTACTGGTTTGGGGAAAAGCCTGAAAATATTACCACTTAAGTTCAAAAACAAGAAGGAGGAATGAGTCCAGAATGATTGGGGACATGAATAGCAGTTGTGATTTTTAAGAAAAAGAGAATTTGAATGCCTTCTCCATAGCCCCTCATTAATCACCATGTGAAACCCTTCCCTCCTCCGCACTCTCCATCTCTCTTTTTCTGGGGTCCTCCTTGCCCCAGCCTGTTTTTCTCTTGGTTTATAATGCCTTCCAAGCCCCAGCTGTAAAATCCATCATGTGTCAATCTATCCTCACCCTTTGTGAGAAAAGGGTGTTTCAGGGGTGATTGGAACCCTTTGGGGTCATGTTTAAAAAGGGAAGAAGGGCCTGAGTTTAAGTCCTGGCTTCCCCCCTCAATAGCTGTATGACCCCCAGAGATTGTGCTCTCTGAGTCTTAGTTTTCTCATATGTAAAACATAGACAATAAAGCCGATCTCAAAGAATTATAGAAGGACAAATGACTTTCAGGCATATTTTGCATGCCTACTGTGTGCCAGTAAAGCCCATCACATCACAGCCCAGCACAGGGCTGCCCCACAGCACAAGGTTACAGTTCTTCCAATAACTCAGTAATTTATCCCTTTCTATTCTAGCAATGGTCATTTTATAAAAAGTTCTCCTCAGGTATGGTTTGTGGGCATATGCACTGCATTTTTAATGTCCTCGACACAGGGTTTATCAACGTTCTTTTCATTATTAGCCCCCCCAATGCCCAAGGAACCGTTTTAGACATTTTTTAAAAATCACACCCCCATCCATGAAAGTAAATACTAAAGAACAATATTTTACACAATATTTTACAATCTAGGATTGAAGCCTGAAGGACCACAACTATTGTAATATAGGATTTTTTTTTTTTACTCCCAAGAGATTCTTTTGCCCTTTGGGGGGTTCTGTCGCCCCTGTTGATATATATAAAAAGGTTTTTTAAAAATGCACTGAGGACTCAGCTTTCTTTCTTTGTATCTTTCCTTCCTCACAGGACACTATCAGTAGAGACTGCTGGCTTGTCCTCCAGTTCCCTGCACCCCTGACTTCTCCCTCACCTGGCCTTTATTCCTGCCACATCTCTCTGGCCTCCAGGTGATGAAGGTGCTCACATTTTCCTATGAAATATTCAGCTCGCTCTTTTGTTCGAAGGCTCCTTAGTCTACTCCAGCTCCACTGTTCAGGAGAAATTTTTAAGGGAAGTTAGGATCAGTGAACTCAAGAGAATGTTAGGTAACCTTTTCAATTCAGGGTCTACTTCTACCTTTTTAAGCATTTTTTAAAGTGTGTGATTCAGGTGTGGAGAACAGGGTTTGTATGAACACTTGGAATGGCATTACTGTGTCACCTACTACCTTTTTGTCTGTAGGGGCCTCATTGCAGAGCTCTGACCACACACAGAGGAAATAGGAGGCCACATTAGCCCTTGACGTGTTTATTACCAGCTGTATGTCGCCACCTTGTCATGGCTCTATAGTGGAAGGCAACGCGCTTCATCATCTTTTCTACCTAAGGCAATAGGGATGGGAGAGAAATACCTCCATAACCAAACCCCCAAAATATGTCTAATGAACACTTTCTCTCACTGCTGCTTCCACCTAAACCTGATAGGATTTAGAGGGCAGCAGCAAAGCTAGAAACTGGGGCAATAGTTGTGCTGCTATATAAAATCTATAGGTTGTGCTTGGAACCAGTGGAAACCCTGTCCCTTTATGCCACAGCTTCCACAAGGAGTCAAGAAATATGTGTAGTTCAGGGAAAATGCAAATATAAGCTCCCTCCTATCTGCAGCAGGAAATTAGAAACCTCTTTGGTTAACATAAGTGGATCGTGATTTCTTTTTGAGAGAGAGAGAGAGAGAGAGAGAGAGGGAGAGAAAAGATGCTTGAGGTGGCATTGTATACCATAAAACTGTATTTATATGCTAAGACAAGCAATTGATGTTGTTCTATAAAATATAGTAAACACCTCCTCCCTGCCCTTTTGAATGTCACTCAGAATTCAGAATCATGAAATTTTATAGTATTACTGGTTAGAAGGGCTTCCCACTGGGAGCAGATGCCATCTCTGTCTTCATAGACTCAGAGAAAGTCCTGACATGTTTCATGGCGTTCATACGTGGAAGTCTGTGAAATGGAAAGGAAAACAGCTTTTTCTGTCAACCTGTCACTGATATAAGCTTTTATATTCCATCAGAATGACTAAATTTTAAAGCTGTTTTCTTCAGTGCTGAGTATCTCTCAGAACTCCCAAGTGTTATCAGATTGATAGAGTCCCAGCATATGATAGAAGACCAAAGCATTTTGTGGCATGATATTAAAAATTCATTCAGATACTCGATAAAGCGTGGTTGACAAAAGTGTGAAATGGAATAAGGTAGAGTGAATTTCTTCATGGTTTATTGCCCTTGATTTCTCTACACAAAATAAATAGACAGAATGGACTAAAATCTCTTCTTTATGAAGGTGGATCCTGGCAGCTGAAGGCCTGCTCATAAAAATCCTCTCTGTGCCATGCACCTTGGCAGTGCTCAAAGTTGGAGGCAATGGGGATTTATTGCTGTTGTGTGTGTTCATATTTCAGACTGAGTGAATATGTAGAGGCTGCTTCCACGAGATTGCTGAGACCTGTTAAGAACAGAAAACACTTGTTTTTCTCCTAGAGCTCTTTTTGTGGGAGGCGTGATGATTTTGGTGGTGGTGGCAGTGGCCATTTTTCCCTGGCGATATTTAAGAGAAGCCCCTCCTTTTCCATTTTCCATTCCCCCTTCCCCACCTGCCATCTCGTTTTCAAAGTAATATTAAAAAGCAAAGCCCTTACGGCCACCACAAGCCTGGCCTGTGTTTTCATCTGTCTCCCTCCTTGCCCGTTCTCCCTCTGCCTCTCTGACCCGCCACCCCCTTCCGTCCTTCTGCTCATCCTCCTCTCAGAGGATGCAGTTAGTGAGAGGCTTCCCCTGCTGCCCTGCAGCGGCGGGGCAGAATGCCTCATTGGTTTCAGATATTAACTTCTGTGCTGAAAACTCAGTTGGAGCTGGTGTGACAAATGGATTTTACCTGCTGCTGGAAAACACAGCGCTGTCCCACCCCCCTGCACACTGCACACACAAGCCCTTTTTCCGTCTTGCAGAGCCCAGCCCAGGGAGCAGGGAACAGAGCTGCCCCGCGGCACCATCTGTTTCTGCCAGCATCTATGTGGGGCCCCGACGGTTACATCTGTTGAGAAGAAGGGCGTACTTGATGAGTTGCTGGAAAGAAATCTTTGGTCTCCCCCATCCTCTCTGTTAATCATTACTGGACTGCCGGGCTCACGTGGCTGTATCTAAGTGCACCGCCTCCCAGGCCTCATCTGTATCAATTGGAAATCAGTCACTGGGAGTTAGTTGCAGTCAGCAGGGACCCAGGGCATTTTTCAGTGACATCAATTCTTCTTCTGTTGCAGAAATTCAGGAAACAATTAAAATTCTGATGTGTTCCAGGGAGGATTTCAAATAAATCAGCCGATAGCTGATACCTTGTAACTCTTGGTAGCAAAGCAAAATTAACAACCCAGCCGCATCTGTGTACTGTATGCTAAAATAAATAAATTAACCATGCATCACCTCCAATAGAGGAAGCAGCTGGCTTGTTCTCAACATTTCCATAAGTACCCAAAAGCTACTGATTTGTTAACTTGTCATTCTCCTTATGGACATCAAGGACTTTATGCATATGCCAAAAATTGAGCTGGCCAGATATCAGTAAGTTACGGGAAACCCAGACAACGATGAACTCAGTTATAGCTCCTAACTTATAGCTCCTAATAGCTTACGTGGACCAAAGCTGACACTGTGAGCCAGACCCAGTCTACAGCTGCTGAGGAGGTAGCATAAGGTACAAGTAGGTTTGGGAGCAAATTGAGCCAAAATTTCGTCGGAATTTGAGGATTTTAAAGTATTAATCAGAAAGTCAGTACTTCTTCCTGTCCCCTTCAAGGAAATGCAGTGTGGAAGAACTTGTGTTAATTTCCCCTGTTAATTACAGTTTTACCCACCTAACCTTTCCCCAGCTCCTTTTTGCAACTCTCTTTGCAGTGATTTCACATCCTCCTCCTTGCTGGCCGGTAGAACCCTTCATTCCTGCAGGGTTCTTTTTACAAATAGCATAACAAGGACAGGTGAGGGGATAAGAGACCCTTGAAAAATAAAGATCTCAGCATCACCCCCAAATAAAAGCCATGCATTTACTGAAATTCTAAGTCTGTATTTTATTGTATATGTGCATACATGGCAGTATGTTTTTATATGTGATTGTTTATCAGTGTTCTGTGGAATTTTTTTCCTATGAAGATTCCTTAAATTTTTAAAATATAAAGAATATAGTGGCTGGAAAACAAAACAGCATTTAAAAACTCCTTCATCTTTCAAATTCATAGCATTAGGAAGGAAGGGGCAGATAAGGTGGTGATCAGAGTGGCAGCTAAGAAAATGATTCACAGGGTGGGCTCAGTGGAACCACAAGATGAAGATCAGAGTAAAAACTATTAAGCAAAACCACAGTGGGGACATTCAAGAGTGGTGGAGAGTGAATGCCATTCCTTTGTTTTCCCTGAAAGAAGACAAACTATGAGCAAGGTCAAAAGGAATAGAGAATGGAGGAAGATGGGAAAGTCTAATCAGGGCAGGGAGAACAAAAAAGGACCCACTTAACCCCTTGAAAACAGGAGCTGTTCTCACCCCTCTAGCGTTTATAGCTCCTGGTGCATTCTGGGGGCTCAGGGCACAATCATTGATAATCATCACAGTTTTGCCAACAGAGTAAAGCTGTAAATTACTTGCTCCCCTCCCCAGTCAGCAGGAAGCTGCTTGCCTTAGATAATGAGTGGAAATCGGCAGGTACTATTACATCCAGGGATCAGGGAGAGAAGCTAGTTAGGAGCCATGTACTATTAAGATAGGAAGCTCTTCCACACGGCTCGCTGTGAGCATCCTCTGCACACTACACTGGTTACATCAGGCACTCTTCCTGCTCTGCAGCCTTCCTATTTAGACACGTGCCCTCAAAACCTTCATGGCAAGCACGAGAATTAGCTATCCTGCAACCTAAAGAGAATTAACTGCTGTCTCTAGATGACTTTCAAAAATATGCCTACAGCAATGTGAGGCATTATAAATCCATCCAGGTTGGTTCTGACCATGTTGTAGAAGTGATTTCAACTGGCACATCACATGAAAGAACAGATTTGAAAACAGTGGTGTGCTTAGCCCTGAAGGTCTCAACTTGGCTAATGTTCTAACCACCTTATGGCACTACTTTGGATTGCAACAAAGGTACCAAAGAAAATGTCTGTAGTCTGGATTTATCGTGTGTGTGTGTGTGTGTGTGTGTGTGTGTGTCTACATGTATACTGTCGTCTCTGAAAAAGATAAAAGATTTATCCCTAAGTACAGCAGTTTATTACTCTATGTATATACCCTTGTCATAAGTCTAGAGGAAGATTGATCACTTGGTATGTGCAGTATGTTGGTACACACATGTGCAAGTCAGGAGTATTGTGTATACTTGATGTATGTACTTGCCTACTATATGTACAGTAACACATAAGTGTGAAAATGACTTATACCTAGTCAGTACATGTGTGGGCTTGGATAATAATGTAGATTACCAGTTTAGAGAAAGATTTGTTACCTTATGAGCATTTTTAAGTAGAATAATTTCCAAAGTTTATCCTCTTATATATGTGCCTGTGGGCTTGTACATGTGTGTAAGTATGCATTCCCACAGTGCCTTCCACAAGGCGTGTAGAGTGTTGTTGCCTTGGGGAAGTGCTCATTGCTTGCACAAGAAACTATTTTCTCTTGATCAGTGTTTAAGGGGAGAGTGAAGACTAGTTTCAGAAAAACACAACTGTCAAATCAGAACAGCTAAGCCTTTGATTCTGAGCTAATATGGTATATTAAGATTTCTAAAGCTGGGGCATGTGTTATTTTTTACACATTATATTAATGAAAATACTGACTGGTGTGTCCTAGTGGTTGGGGAAGGGGTTTAGGACCTTTGGTAGACCTTCCATTCAGTATACTTCTTGTAAATTATCCATTTAATCTTAAAGGAAATTCAAAAGCTGGACCAACTGGGAAATCAAACTCCACTGCAAACAACTCAGAGACCCCTCTGACTCATGCACTCTAACAGTGTTCACAGTAGGAGGAGTTGGATACATTTTAACTCAGATAAACCCACTTCAGAAGCAGTTATTTTCCTCTTGCCTGAGACATGGGTGAATGTTTCACCTCTTGCCCTTTACTCTTACAAGTTTGTTTGAGGGAACCATATAAATTGGTTTTGTGTATACTTAAATTTTTTTTTTACTAATTATCTTGTTTTCAATTGGGATTACTTTTGGCTGAAGGTAACAGGGCAGTGGTTGGTTTTCTTTTGTGAAAAAGAGGCCTAGGGCTGGGCCGCAGCTCAGTGAGCCCAGCAGGAACCTGCGCGCCTCCTCGCCGCTACTCCCCCTTCCTCCCCACAGAGAGCACAGCCTTCGTGGTGCCGCCTCTCAGTCCTGAGATCTCACATCCTGAGTCTGGGAAGAACAAAGGCTCTCTCTTAGGCTCTGACGTTTTATTCAGGAAGGGATGCTATCTTCAGATGTTTTTAATTATATTCATCATTGGTCAGAATTATATCAGATGGCCACCCCTGCATGCAGAAGACCGAAGGACATCAATAACTTTTTAATTAAGCATATTACTATCCTGAACAAAATGGGGTTCTGTTTAAAAAGGAAGAAGGGAAGTGCATACCTACAAAAGAATATTTATGGACAGCATATACCCATGACCTCTCAAAATTTTGAAGTATCGGGCCAAACTTTATCATTTCTAGTACATCCTATGCACAAATTACTATCAAACTTCAAGCAAATCCTAACAGAGAAAGTCTCAAGGAAAGTCACTAAAATGATCCACAGGGGGATTACTACCGAATGTGAATTTTTAGTCTGGAAACAAGCAGCTAGAAAAATGGCAAAAAGACAACATTCATGCAAGTAGTAAAAGGACAAAGCCTGGGTAAACACACATTGCTTAGCAACTCCTGTAATACTAGAATGTGAAAACTGGCTGGACACATTGAGAAGCATGCCATACTAATGAGGGAATTTTTAATATAACACAGTCAACTTGTAAAAATCGTATCAAAAATATATAATAGTTGGAGTCAGAATATTTTCATAATATCAAAGGTTGACAGCAGTGCTCAGTCAATAAACAGTTATTGGAACCTATTATGTACTCACAGTCCATAGGGGAGTGCGGACTGTATCGACAGATAACTACATCCAGCATGACAAGCCCTACACTAAGGCATGAATACAGCAGGGTCGGGGAACACAGAATAGGAAACAGCCAGCACTGCCAAGGGTTATGGATTCAGGAGGTTAATCTCCTCCCTTTGGTGTTTATATCCAAGAAGACAATTTGGGCCTTTCGTAGAAGACTGCCGGTGGCGACCGTACCAGAGTGTCTGGGAGTAGACAAGAGTAGTTCTAATAGCCCTGTGTTCTTATTTTTTAGGTTCCAGGAAATTCCAGTTATGGAAAGTAAAAGATGCTTGGGTAAATATAATATACAGTATGAGAGCATGTTAACTATAGGTTCAAATCCTTTTGTTAATAAGTAAATCCTTTTCTTTTTGTTTTATTTATTGATTTGAGAGAGGCGAGAGAGAGAGAGAGGAAGTGGGGGAAAAGAGAGAGAGATTTGTTGTTTTACTCATTTTTGCATTCTTTGGTTGATTCTTGTATGTGCCCTGACCAGGGATTGCACCCGTGATCTTGGTGTATCAGAATGATGCCCTAACCAACTGAGCTACCAGGCCAGAGCAAGTAAATCCTTTCCAAGGATCTTTGTGAGCAAGGAATCTAAGGCGCACCTATAGAATAACACTTGTCAGAGTAATGGAGGTGGTTCACCTGACCAAGAACTTTGGTAGACATGACTCCTTAAAGATGGGACCATTGTAAATTGAGCCTCTTACAGTATTTTTATGCAATTAAATAGTGGATGTTTGAAATCATTCTGGCAACTCACCACATGTTTCCTTTGCATCTTGACTACTGTGTAGGTACATCTTTTGTGTATAATTATTAAAAAATAACATAATTTCCACCCACACCATGCTCCCTGCCCCCTCTGGAATTGCTGTCAGTAGTGGGGAGTCCAGGACAAGCTCACCCAAGGGCTATGCAGCCTTCGTTGGTTGCCACAGCCAGGGAGTTCTGGTCCCAGCAGAACTTCAGACATGACAGATCAAATCTTTGCTCATATTCCAACAGCCTTGCACATTTACATGAGTTGTGAATGCTTCAGGTATCTGAGACTATCTCACCAATATAGAATTCCAGAATAAGTTATTCTAGGCAGGTAACACCTGTGTCTTAGGTCTTTTCTCTTTCCTAAAAATGAGGAGGTATTTGGTAAATGATGAATGAAGCAAAGAAATAAACAAGGTTTAGATCAGTGCCAGAGGTGGCTCTGGAGCAAACCAGCCGGTGTAGAAACCTTTGTGAAAAGTCGTGGGGAGCCAGCAACTATATGAAAACAAGTATAGGGAATCAGAAAAGACAACGAAGGAGTGTTATGTTTCCTACTCTCCATTTTTACAAAGAACCTGGGTATACTGTAGGAAACGGAATATACTTTGGAGGATGATCATGAGAGATGATGTAGGAGTAAGTGTCTTGAATGTGAACCTACAGCGTTTTCTTATTTCCTCCATGCCCCTCTGCCATTCTTATTTAGTGTCACCCATGTATAATTTTTGATTAATTATTTTAAACATTGAGGAATAATTTTCAAATATAATTGTGTGTGTTTGCGTGTGTGTGTGTGTGTGTGTGTGTGTGTGTAAAGTGTACAGCTTGATAATTTTATATACATATCTATTGTGGAATGATTACTAAGATCAAGATACCAAGATAATTAACAAATCATCACCTTACATAGTTAACTATGTGTGTGTATGGGTGTGTGTGGTGGGGTTGGGGGGGAATGCTTCAGATCTGCTCTCACCAACTTTCAGGAATATAATACCATATGTTATTGTTAACTATAGTCACCATGCTGCTCATTGGATTCTCAGAATTTATTCTCCCTACAATTGAAAGTTTGTGCCCTTTGACCTACATCTCTCACATTTCTATATCCCCCCACCTCCTGACAGCTAATATTCTATTCTCTGTTTCTATGAAATTGGCTTTGCTTTTCTTTTATATCCCACATATAAGTGATAACTATACACTATTTGTCTTTCTCTGTCTGACTTATTTCACTCAGTATAATGCCCTCCAAGTTCACCCACGTTGTCTCAAGTGGCAGGATTTTCTCTCTTTTTTTTTTTTTGTAGTGGAATAATATTATATATGTATTATATTTTCTTTATTCATTCTTCTGAGTACATTTAAGTTATTTGTCTGTCTTGGCTATTGTGAATAATGCTCAAATGAACATGGGAGTGTAGATTATCTCTTTGAGATACTGATTTTATTTTCTTCAGACATATACCCAGGAGTGGGATGGCAATATCATATGTTAGTCCTCATTGTAAGTTTCCGAGGAACCTCCATACTGTTTTCTACAGTGGCTGTTCTAGTTCACATTTCTACCAACAGTGTGTAAGTGTTGCCTTTTTTCCACGTCCTCACCAACACTTGTTATCTCTTGTCTTTTTTATAGTAACCATTCTGAGAACTATGCAGTGATATCTTATTGTGATTTTGATTTGCATTCCCTTGGTGATTACTGATATAAAGCACCGTTTTTTAATTTTTGTTTTTTATCTTCATCTGAGAACATTTTTTTCATTGCTTTTAGAGAGAGGAAGAGTATGAGAGAGAGAAGAAGAGAGACAGAGAAACATTGATGTGAAAGAGAAACATCGATTGATTTTTTCATCCTGCAACTTTATTGATTCATTCATTAATTTTAACAGTTTTTCAGTGGAATATTTAGGGTTTTCTATGTATCAGATCATGTTATCTGCAAACACATAATTTTACTTCTTCCTTCAAATTTAGATGCCTTTTATTTCTTTTTCTTGCCTGGTTGCTCTGACTGGGACTTCTAGTACTAGATCAATAGGAATGGTGAGAGTGGGCATTCTTGTCTTATTCCTGATCTTAGAGGAAAAACTTTGTTAACTTTTCACCATGGAGTATGATGTGGGCTGTCATATATGATCTTTATTACTTTATCATACCAATTTGTTGAGTTTTTATCATGAAAGGATAGTGAATGTTATCAGATGCATTTTCTGCATCTGTTGAGAATATCATATGATTTATCTTTCATTCTGTTGATGTGAAGTACCTTATTTATTGATTTGCTTTTATTGAACCATCCTTGCATTCCAGGGATAAATTCCACTTGATCATGGTGTATGATCCTTTTAATATGGTGTTGAATTTGGTTTGCTAGTATTTTATTGAGGATTTTGTCATCTGTGCTCATCAAGGGCATTGGTTTGTGACCTTCTTTTCTTACAGTGTCTATGTTAGGCTTCAGATCAGGGTAATACCAGTCTCATAAAATGAGTTATGAAGTGTTCCTTCCTCTTCAATCGTTGGAAGTGTTTGAGAAGGTTTATTATTAGTTCTTTAAATGTTTGGTAAAATTCGCCAGTGAAGCCATATGGTCCGGAGCTTTTATTTATTGGGAGATTTTTGATTATTGAGTCAATCTTACTCTTTATTGATCTGTTCAGATTTTTCTATTATTTTGTGATTCGGTCCTTGTAGGTTTTAGGTTTCTAGGAATTTATCCATTTTTTTCTAAGTTGTCTAATTTGTTGGTATATAATTGTTCATAGTGTGCAATTTCTTTTTAAACATTTTTTTCTTACACAGTGGTGTGTTTTTTTGAAAAGAACATTGAGTCTTCCATCCTATTCTCTGGACTTGAATCTAAAGGAGCTGAGTAACCTTTCTGATTTTTTTCTATGTTTGCTAGTAAATGAGTAATACTGTTTACCTTGTAGGTTTACAGTAAGGTTGAAATAAGACAGCACAGAGTAATTAGCATAGGCAGCACACATAGGCTTTTAGCCCATGTTACCTCCCCTTTCCCACACGCTCCCAGCACCTAAGTTCACTGGCCCATTGTGTAGCAAGGAGTCCAGAGGCTGTGAATTATTTGTAATGCTTTTTAAGGGACTGAACAAGGAGAGGTATTTTAATGAAGGCACCAGCAAAGCTCATGTAAAGATGAGCATAAAATTAGTAACCCCTTTCTATAAGGGATAATCAACAGTGGGCCTGACGGACTTGGAATTTTCACATGTATAACATGAACATGTATAACCAGTCAGCTCTGTGTCCCTGAAAAGTGGGAGGCAAAAGGCATTTGTAGCTTGGTCACAAACTGGGCGTCAGACCTGTTAAGCCTTCATTTATCTGACAGGCCTCCAAAATGTTGTGTCAGGAGGGAGGCTTAGCAGCGAGGGAGACAATTATGAAAGTCTTAGAGGTGAGAATCAAAGGACCCTGCTTACTGCCCAGGAGAGGGAGAGTGTGACGTGGAAGGAGAGCAGTGAAATATGTTTCCTAACACACAGCGCAAAAGCCTGTCGTTGACCAGGGTCTCATTGCTCTCTCAGACTTAAACGGAATGTAGAATGCTTTTAGGAGAAAAGAAGCATATCTTAGCCCCAGCAGATACCTGGGAAAAACCCCAAGGTTCAAAGCACTAGTTATAGTTAGTCCTTAGTTAGTTCACCAGTTTTCTGGCCTGTCTGATTTCCTTAGAGCCTGCAGTGTGTGCTGCCACACCTCCCAGTGCAGTGGGTCCAAAGTGGTGAGCATTTTCGCTCTGGGAGCAGAGAGCTCACTGTTTGGGACTGCGTTGTTATTTTTGTTGTCATGTTAGCTGCAGTGTACCACAGAGTAAGTTTTTCCTCAGGGACCTCGTATGTGCGCTTAGAGAAAGGTGTTAGAGAAAGGGCTGCTCACCTAAACTGCCAGGCCTCAAAGAGCACCAGCTTGGGCCTCCTCTTTGCCCTTTCTCTGGCCTTCTTAAGTCTCTGTGCCGTTACCTGATGATGCCTTCATTACCAAGATGAAGCCGAAGGGCAGCATAGACTCTCCTGGCCGTGCCCTGTCTCCGAATTTGTAGTCACCTCCACTGTAAAGTGCTACTGCTTGCCAACAGCATAGTCTTGAGCGCGGGAGGATGAGGCCTGTGTGCCAAGGCATTGCATGGTTTGAAGCAGCATTCCCACGTTTGGTGGTGCTGTTAGCGGGCCTGTTTAAGATTTGCTTTTCCCCATGAGATTATACGCTAGACCATCTTAAGTCATTGACTGAAATAGGAAAAACTGCATTACAGTATTTTAAATAACTTTGGCCTTCTGACAAAGAGTGTTCTGGTTTATCCATTGTTTATGGTCTACTTATCTACAGTGTTTGTCTACCAGCTTGTTCCCAAGGAGGCCTTGACTTGGTGGATTGTCCTAAGGTCACAGCAACCCAAAAGTCTCTGTGTCACCTTCTCTCTCTCTTCCGTTTTGGGTGGAGAGATGTCCATATTGTGTCTGTGTCAAAGCTACAGAAAAAGTGACTCAACCCAATAG